>JAJPUD010001034.1:116862-146716 GCA_023553655.1 Myrmecobius fasciatus | reverse complement strand
AATGTAAAGATGATTTCCCAATTTGATGCTTCCCTCCTAATCTTGTCTGCATTTGTTTTGTTTGTACAGAAACTTTTTAACTTAAGATAATCAAAATTATCCATCTGGTGTTCAATTAGGAGTTCCAGGTCTTCTTTGGACATAAATTTATTCCATCTCCACAGGTCTGAGAGATAAACTATATTATGTTCCTCTAACTTGCTTACAAAGTCCCTCTTTATATCTAGATCATGAACCCATTTAGATCTTATCTTGGTATGTGGTGTTAGGTATGGGTCAAGCCCTAATTTCTTCCACACTAGTTTCCAATTTTCCCAGCAGTTTTTGCCGAATAGTGAGTATTTATCCCAAAAGCTGGGGTCTTTGGGTTTATCGAACACTAGATTATTAAGGTTATTGCCTAGATTGTCCTGATATCCTATCCTGTGCCACTGATCGACTGCTCTATTTCTTAGCCAGTACCAAACGGTTTTGATGACCGCTGCTTTATAATATAGTTTTAGATCTGGTACAGCAAGGCCACAAAAGTTGGCCATTCTTCAGAAGATAGAAATAACTTTTTAAAAGGACAAAGTTTAACCATTAGAACCTAGGGAGAAGAAAAGGAAATTTTCCTTTCATTCTCTCACTTTTTTTCTTTATTATAATTGGATGACAAATATAACATATGGGTAATTTATTTCAGGTAAATTAATTAGTTTTTATCACTATTTGGTTAAGGTTACTTCCATTAAGATGTATATTATTTTGGCATAGTTTCCTGCTTTTTCCTGTTAAAAGTAATAGAAATTTGCTCTTTGAAAGTAAAGAATTTTAATCACAATGTCAGCCAGATTGTCCCAATGTCAAAACTAATTTTTATTGACTTAATGGATTCATTGATCCTCTAGGAGTAATTTCATTTTAATTGATAATATGTATTATTTACCTAAGAAACCTTAGTTAAAAGTTATTCTAAGGTGGGATATGAAATATTTTCATGTTGCTAATCCATAGAATAAATCTAATGAAAACCCATGTAATGTTAAAAAGCAATTAAAATGTTTTTAAGATAAAGAAAAATAAAATATTTTACTCATCTGCTTTTACAATCTATATGAGAAGAATATCACTTAGTAATTATAATCATAATGAAAATTGTTCTTTGGTTTTGTATATATTTTGGTTAATTAATGAGAAGAGATAGAGTAAAGTGGGGATATGTAAAGTGAAGGACAAAGGTGAAGAGAAAAATGCATGAAGTAACTGCCAGTGTATTGGGTGCCAGACCTGGAGACAGGAAGACCTGAATTCAAATATGGCCTACCTGTGTAACACTGGGTAATTAAATTACCCACTTAACCTCTCTTTGCCTCTATTGTAAAATTTCTTTCCATAACTGTAAAATGGAAATAGTAATTCCCATCTACTTTGCAAGGTTGTTGTGAAGATCATATGAGGTAATATTTATAAATATTAATCAGTGTGTCTGGCATATAGTAGATGCTTTATGAGTGCTTATTCCTGCATACCAAATATATACACAGAGATTGATTTAATTAGTTTCTCCAGTGCAAAATATTTATTCCCAAAGTTCAGGCTGAAGTAACTGGGTGACATGGAGGGTAGAGTGCCCAGCTTGAAGTTAGGATATTGCATCTTGCTGATTTCAAATCTGGCATTAGATATGTGTTGTGACCCTGGGCAAGTCACTTAATCCTCAATTTCTTCATCTATAAAATGAGTTAGAAAAGGAAATGGCAAATTACTCCAGTATCTTTGCCAAGAAAACTTCAAATAAGGTCAGAAAGCGTTGAACTTGACTGAAATGACTTAACAGCAGAAACAAAATACAGCCTTGACCATATATGTCTCTTTTATGATGAAGAATCTTTGATAGATCTCTATAGGGCCAACCAGGTGGTGCAATGGATAGAATACTGAACTTGGAATCAAGGAGACTTATTTTCATGAGTTCAATATTTACTAGCTGTTTGACCCTGGGAAAGTTACTTCATCCTGTTTGCTCAGTTTCCTCATCTGTAAAATGAGCTGGAGAAGGAAATGTCAAACCACTTCTATATCTGTGCCAAGAAAACCTCAAACAGGGTCATAAAATGTTAAACTTGACTGAGATGACCCAGCAGCAACAATAACAATAACAATTCCTTCTAGGATGTTTGGTATTTGAAACCCTTTACAATTTGTCTCTACCTCCAATCTGTGTGCTAAATTCCAAGAATTTGTGCTCTAATCCTGGCTCTGTCACTTACTACTTTTGTAATCTGTGACCTTCATTATTCTGAATCTCCATTTTCTTATCTTAAAAATATCAAGTTTAGACTAGATGATTTCCAGAAATCTTTTTTAGCTCCATCTTCCTAGGGTAATTTCACATTAGTCTCCATCACACATTCCATGTTTCTGATAGAATTAACAATATGTTCTTCTCCATAGGGGACTTTACATCTTTGCACAAGTATGTCCCCTGTCCCTAGAATTTCCTCTTCTTTTACTTCTGCCTATTGGAGTTCCTAGATTCCCTTCAGTGTTCCTTCAAGTGCTAACTCTTATCTTCTGATTCCTTCTGTTAACAATTACCCTTTGAAATTATTTTGTAAATATTTTGTATGGATTTATCTATATACATGTAGTTCTTTCTTTAACTGAATATAAGCTCCTTCAGCGCAGGTACTATTTACATTTTGAATTCATATCTGTAGTATCTACCATACTGCTTGGCACCTAATAAGTGCTTAATAAATGTTTTTTTTAAATAACTAACCGAGTTTTAATTAAATACTTGCTATATTCAAAGTACTTCAAGGTAAGTGCTGGAGATGCAAATGTAAAAAGTAAGTCAATTTATGTTCTCTAGGAGCTTACATTCTAATGGGAGAGAAAACACATATTGGAACTTTGAGAAGCAAACCAGTTAAGAGAATTTCTGGTCTTTAGAATGCAGTAGCAAAGCAGATAGTAATGAATTTTCTTTAATGTTATTTGTACTGATAGAACCATATGTATTATACCATTTGACATTATGAAAGACATTGGGAGTAAGAATTTTCTTTCCTGGGTCTTCAGTAGTTGTGACTTCTGAGGAAGCAGAACTACAGTGCCCACTACTACTATTGTGAGGTCATATTTCTACTCATAATGGTTACTTCTTGAAATGATGGTTTGGGGGACTATGCTAGAAGCAGGACCAATGGTATGGGTTGGGGCTGCCACTGTTAACATTCTGGCACCTTTTCACCAGTAACACTTGGTCAACAAGTTTTTATAGTGGTATTGAAGAATGTGGTTTGTTCTCCCTAACAATTGTTTCACTTGATTGCCCAGAGTCAAAAGACAGTGGTCGGGAGCTATTCCAGTGCTCATGGTTTCAGGTTCTTAGGATTTTTCCTTTAGGGATGATGGTAGGTGGTTATAAAAAGCTTGTGGTGTTTTGACTTACATGGTCCATGCTGCCTCTGCCTTTCTTGTGAGGGTTTCTAGTAGATTTAATTTACTTGTCCCTTAGATTTAAAAAATTTTCTTAGTAAAATATAAATCAAGGCCTTCTGATGAAAGGGTAGTATATAGTAGATTTGAAGAAATAATTATGGAATGGCCTTTGTAGGGAGAGGGATAGAGAGATCAAAGAGAAATAAAATTTTATTTAGTGAGATCAAAGAGAAATAAAATAATTACTTAACTATGGTGAGAACCCAGTTGAGATTTGACAACATATATTGAGAGTGGACCCAGTTGGAGCTTCCAACTCTACTTGACAACATGTGAGGAAAGGAGAATGTTGGAAGGATTAGGTTTTCGCAAGTCAGGAAAATTAAAAGGATCAATGAGGAAACTGTGGAAAACAATGTACAGGCGAACTAGTTAAACTTTTTAGGGTCCACATTGGAAAGGGAAGAAAGTGAAGTTAGAACCAGTATGATGGAATCCTGAGGGATTGAGAGATTGGAGATTCCTGTGAAGATAAAGAACACATTTAGAAAATGTAAGGCTTTTCTGTAATCAAATTAAGCTCAAAGAAATTGTGTATTCTCCATATTATTTAGTCAGAAGTAGGGGGACAATAATATAGTGTGCTGTTTTTTACCTGATATCCTCATCAAGAATACCTGTAGTGTATGTGTAGCAGATACTTAAAAGAACCATTTTATAGATGGGAGAGTAGTAATGTAACTGTATTTGTTGATGTTTTTTTTTTTCCCCTGGTCAGTTTTTTGTTTGCTTTTGGTATTAGTCAAGTCTGACTTTTTTCATACTTTTGTTATCTTTGCAACATTCAGATATAATTATGATTTGATCTGTCAGCATTTTTTGCCAATTGTGTCACCTCTCGCCACAAGAATTCTCTTTGTATATTTGGTTTAATCCATTTCTTTTCCCTATTTGTGTTCTCTTCAGTGGCATTTTAATCAAATAAATACATCTGGAATCTCCTTAGACTTTTCTAGGTTCCATTATCTTCCATTACTCAAATTAGTACCACATTTCCATTGTGCTGGAACCACTTACTATATTTGACATAATTAAAATTTTGACTAGTGTAAATCTGAATATATGTGAGCCCCACAGAGGCTCTATTCCTTGAACTAATTAGGACCCACCTTTTAATTTCCTTATCTTTTTCATCCTCTGCATCTGATAGCTGATATTGATACCTAAGCTATGATTACTTAGTGGTCTTTTTGCAAATATTATAAGTACTGAATATGAAATGGTGAAATTATTTCATAGGACAGAGTAGAACTAATTCTGTCAACTTCTTTAATTCCTTTTCTATGGAGATCCTATGAAACATCCTTCTATTTTCTGCTGCTTCTACTTTCTATTTTCTGATTTCATTTATAGTGAGAATGTCCAGATGTTTAAGGTTCATTTCTTTGAGTAATGTGCCAAATTACTTACTGGGCAAAGATTTCACATTTAAAGCAGAGTTCAAGTTTATAGCACCCTTTTTCTGAAGTGGAAGGAAGCGAGCTTCTTCAGACTGAGGGCCATTTTACATCTATCTTCTGTTTCATGAATTAAGAGGGCCAAACATTTACCAAATATCTAGTCTATTAGTAATAAACTTAAAATAAAATCAAGAAGTTAAGTTTTTATCCTATACAAATGTCAAAAATATTATAGAAATAAAGATAACATGAATTTTTAATTGATAAAAATCTTTATGGTTTTCATATTTTCAATTTAAAAATAGCTATGCTAATAATATTATTAATGAAATAGGTATACTTGTTTTTCAGATTTCATTTCTTTAAATACATGATGCCATTATGTTGAGACTGATATTTTATCTTTATAGTAATATCAGAAAACCCCTTTTATGAAAATAAGAAGCTCTTAGTGATAAATTTTTATTGCTTTGTTTGATAAACCAGGATACTCTTTATTTAACCAAAATTTTTATTGCTTTGTTTGATAAACCAGGATACTCTTTATTTAACCAAAATTTAAGATTTTCTGGCTTAAATTATTATTTTATTATTAACAGTTCTTGTTCAGATTCAGATAGAGTAAGATCAAATATATTATATTTGTTTATGACAAATAGGTTCTTCAACTACTCACATTTAGAAATATTTAGACCTTCAATACAAAGTGAGAATTAGACTGGTAAAGAGATTAATAGATCTTTATTTCTGTTACACTTTACAGCTGGCATTTTTTTCAGTTGGGAAATATCAACAATATTATTTGGCACATTTATTTATGTTGCCATTTAATCATTCTTAATTAGGGAATAAATTAGCAGACCTTGCATTGACTTAGTTAAAGAACAATTCTCTATTCTAACAGAGTAGTAGTAAAATACCCATTTCTGGAGGAAATTTTTGTTTGTTAAAGTGAATTTGTTTTATCTCTTATAGCAAAAGTTTTTTAATTTTTCTAGATCAAATAGTATTACATGCTTTACATGAGAAAACTTTGTGTATTTTGTTATCATGATTTTAAAAAGTCTGCTTTTTTAATGGAATGTTTCTATAAAATTGGTGATTGATAATATTTTGAAAAACTATGTAGGTTTTCACTTGCATTTTTCTATGCAAATAATAATGACAATCATTTCACACAAAGGATCACATTTAAATTAATACTTGTAGGTAGGTGTTTTGGTCAAAAGGTGCTTTTAAGCATATATATAATATGTCAGGAATTATGCTAAGCATTAGCAATTCAAAGTCAATCCAGCAACAATTCAGTTCCATAAGGGCATAATTACTATGGATGCTTTCTTACATAGCATTTGCATTTAAAATTTTTATCTTTTGAAAATTTATATTGATATTCATTACCATAAGTGAATTTGAAAAGTTAAGGAAAAAACCAAACCTTTTCTAAGCTACCATCAGTTTCAAAATGTACATCTCTAATAAACTGAGCATCTTTAATTACATCTTTTCTTTATTTTATTCATTTCCAGTACAAAAGAGGGAGCTTTTAGTTTCTTGATTAATTGATTCCAGATGTCTTTAGACATACGGGTAATTGACTTTTCTCACAATTTTATCCCAAGTTGAACCATTTGAAGCTGTTATGCATATCATTTGCTAAGCATCATTTCAATTACAGTGGTAGTTGCAAGTGATGTCAACATTTCTCATATCAAATGAGGTTTTTATACTTAATTCTGTAGGCATCCTTCTATGATAAATAAGCAGTCCTTTTGACATCCCAAAATATGATTTGTGGAAAAACTTAGTTTTTATATATTAAAAACATCTAGTTTTCCCTGAAATTTCTTTTGTTTTGGTAATGTTTGGTGGTTGTCCTTTGTTCTCAAAGAGGACCAAAATGACATCATTATATTGGGGTCAAGATACAATGTGTGCAATTATGGCTGATCAGAGCAATATAAGCTCAAAAGGCTCTATCACAGGTCAAGCATATTTTTACTAATAAATTTTACATATACATTTTCTTTTTAACATTTTAGTTGATTTTTATTATCTTCATTTTCCAGTGCTTAACACAGAACATGGTATAAAATAACTATAATAAGTACTTAATAAACACTTATTGATGGATTATATCCCTTCCCATTCCTCTGACAAGGGTAACATCAAAGGATTTTTTAAAAAGTGAATAAGGAAAAAAACAGTGCAGCAAAATTAACCAACTCATTTACCAAACTTGGGCAGTCAGCTCCATGTATCTTTATATATGTAGATATATATGCAGCGCTAGATAGGACTTTCATAAATCATGTGATCTATCCCCCTCATTTTATACATGAGAAAACTGATCCAGGGAATTTATAACTTGTCAAGATCACATGAAAAGTAGATGCTACAGATGGGGTTTTATGTTGTCCTTTCAATTCAGTGCTATCTGCAGCTACAGCATTCATATACAGCCTTCATACTTCTCTTACCCAGCAAAAGAAAAAGTCTGTTTCTGAGTCAACTTTATTATGAACTAAAAGTAGTTTATAGAAAGCAAAATTAAAAAAAAAAATTACTGGTTGCCATACCTAAGGAAAAGTCTACACTAATAATATGACAAAAACATTGTTATTGTCATTTAAAATATTTTAGAAACAGAGAATGGATTTTCTTTCTTAAAATCTACATAGACACTTGTAAGTGGAGAGAGCTTTATGCACATCTTTGACTTAATAAATTGGTAGAGAATAACACTATAGACAGTAGTTTTCTTACAGAGATCTTAGAGGTAGCTCATTTGTTCTAACTCTCTTCATTTTACATTATAGGTAAATGAGGCCTAGAGAAGATGGCTTATCCAGGGTCATATAGGCAGTAAATGTCAAAACTGGGATTTGAACCCAGATCCTCTGATTTTTAATCTAGTGCTCTTTACCCTGTACTATTATTTAATTCAATAAATTCAACCAACATTAATTAAGTTTCAATAGAATTCTTGATATGGAAGTAAAGTTGTAGATTTCTCAGGACTTAAAGTGCTTGTTGATTAATGTAAATTTGGCATTGAAGTGGGGAGAGAAATAGTAATAATAGCTAGCATTTATATAGTCCCTATAATGTGCCAGGCACTATGCTTGCACTTTACAAGCATCATCTTATTTGATCCTCACAACACCCTTGGAAGATAGGTGCTATTTTTATCCTCATTTTTCAGTTGAGAAAACCAAGGCAAAGAGAGGTCAGATGACTTAACTAGGATTACAAAGGTAGTAAATGTCTGAGATGGGATTTGAACTTAGGTCTTCCTGACTCCAGATTTACCTTGAGAGCAAAGCAAAGATAAGATAGTGGTTGTTATATTAGCTTTTTTTTTTTTTTTGAATGGTGAAATCTAATTATTAGGCAGAAGGAATTAAGCTAACATAGGGAGAAATTGAAGGTGCCAAAAATGAGCAAGGTAGTAATAAGATAAGGTCCCAAAGGAAACCTGAGAATAATAGCCTCTTAATTTCTTCAGCCTTAATTTCCTTAATTGCCAAAAATAAATTAACATGGTCACTATCCTTTATTTCCCATCTACATCCCCCAAAGGTTCTTATAAATAAATGGTAGTGTGCTAGAAGTATTTTAATATTTCCAGAAGAAAAAGACTCCAAAGGTCTTTTGATTTTTTTTCTAATTCAGTTAAATATGTTATAAACTCTTTATAAGAATGTGAGCCCCTTTGACAACATATATTGCTAGTGTATTACTTTTCTGCTGTCTTAAAAACAGTAAAATGCAGATAATACACTTACCTCACAGGGTTTTTGTGAAGACTAAATGAAAAAAGAATTGTTAAGTGCTTTGCAAACTTTAAAATGCTATATAAATGCTATTGTTGTTATTATTATTATTTTATTATGAATTGTTTAATCCTAAGCACTGCCCAATTTAGTGATATTTAATTCAAGAAAAATTGTGCCAAATACTGTGGTGGGCACTGGAGGATAGAAAAGATAAAAATTGTCTCCTTTAACAGATTGCCCCTCTATCATTCTCATTCAGTTATTTTCAATCTCTCCCTCTACTGACTCATTTCCTACTGCCTACAAATATGTCTGTCTCTCTCAAACTGAAAAAGAAATCCTTATTTGATCCTTTCATCCCCATTAACTATTGTTGTATATTTCTTCTGCCCTTTGTAGTTTAACTTGTCAAAAAGGCCATCTACAATAGTGTAGATTTCTTTCTTTCTCTCTTTTACTCTCTTTACTCCTTACAATTTTACTTCTGACTTTATCATTCTACTGAAATAGCTTTTTCAAAAATTACTAATGATCTTTTAGATACCAAATCTGATGACATTTTCTTATTTCTTATTCTCCTGCCTTTGACATGGTTGGGTTATTTGTTCCTCTTTGATATTCTCTTCTCTCTAGGTTTTTGGGACATCTTTTTCTCTTGGTTCTCCTACTACCTGACTACTGTTTCTTTGCTCCCTTTGCTGGGTCCTCATCCAGATCATATCCTCTAATCACAAGTCCCCTCAGGGTTCTGTCCTGGACCACCTTCTCCTTTCTCTATATATCATGTCAGCTCTCATAGATTTAATTGCCCTTTCTATACTAATGATTTTCATATCTACCTACCCTACTTCTATGCTTAATGATTCTTGAATGTATTTACCTTTTCTGTTGATTTTGAATTTCACATCTCTAAATGCCCTTCAGATATATCAAACTGGATGTCCAGTAGACATCTTAAATTTAGTATGTCTGAAATTAATTATCTTTCTTCATATCTTTCTCCTTTCCCACCCCATATTCCTAACTACTCTGTTACCAATAACACATCACCCTCTCAGTTTCTTAAACTTGCAACCTAGGATTCCCCATTCATATCTAATCTGTTGCCAAGAACTGTCAGTTTCAACTTTATAATTTCTGTTGGCTACACTTATTCACTCCTCTGATATTGTTGCTGGTCTAGTGCTGGTCCTCATTGCTTCATGCTGTGAGAAACAAAATATCTTACCAAGAACTCCACTGACTTACTGATGAATGCAAGAAAGATTTATTTAACATTCTTGCTAGAGTGGGTGCCTAGGTGAGTAGACACACCTTTGAATCTCCTAAGGCAGCATTTTATTTCCTATCTTGAAGCACAAGTCCCTCCCCTGATTCCTCATTAATTGGATGTTATAGAATGTCCACCCCTTATTACATAGCCAGTGCCTGCTCCCCAGGAGTATCCATTATAAAAGGAGAGGAGGGCCAGGGGCAAAGAACAAAAGATTCTTTTCAAATTTCAGGCTACCACACCTGAGCACAAAAGTCAGTCCCTGCCCACAAAGAGCTTGCATTTTTTTGAGGGAAGATAATTAACCTCCATCCTTGATTATTCCTTGTTGTCCCTGTGGGGTTCAGTTTTCTAGTTTAAGTATCCTTTCTCTGATTTAATTTTTGTAATTGTGGAAACCAAATAAATGCTCATCCATTTCTCACCATTTCCTCTTCCTCCTCCTCCTCCTCCTCCTCCTCCTCCTCCTCCTCCTCCTCCTCCTCTTCTTAATTTGGTTTCCACATCCTTTTCTTTTTTTTCTTTTTCTTTTTTAATTTTATTTTATTTGCAAAACATATGTATGGGTAATTCTTCAACATTAACCCTTACATAGCTTTCTGTTACAGATTTTTCCCCCCCAGCTTCCCACCCCTCCCCTAAATGTCAGGATATCCACTACATGTTAATTATGTTAAAATACTTGGCAAATCAAATATATGTATACATAATTCCAAACTTATTGTTGTACAAGAAAAATCGTTATCTACATAAAAGACATATCAGATAAAGGAAACACAATGCAAGCAAACATCAATCAAGAGTATGAGAATGTTATGTTGTGGTCCACATTTCACATCCCTCTCTCTGGGTGTATATGGCTTTCTTGAGTGAACAATTGGAACTGGTTTGAGACAATTCTTTGTTGAAGGGACCCATGTCCATCAGAATTGATCGTCATATAGTATTGTTGTTGCCGTGTATAATGATCTCCTGGTTCTGCTCATTTCACTCAGCATCAGTTCATGCAAGTCTCTCCAGGCCTCTCTGAAATCATCCTGTTGGTCATTTCTTACAGAGAATAATATTCCATAATATTCATATACCATAATTTATTCAGCCATTCTCCAATTGAAGGGCATCTATTCAGTTTCCAGTTTCTAGCCACTACAAAAAGGGCCGCCACAAACATTCTTGCACATGTGGGGCTTTTTCCTTCCTTTATGATTTCTTTGGGATATAAGCCCAATAGAAATGCTGCTGGGTCAAAGGGTATGCACAGTTTGATAACTTTTTGAGCATAGTTCCAAATTGCTCTCCAGAATGGCTGTATCCGTTCACAACTCCACCAACAATGAATGCATCAGTGTCCCAGCCTTCCCACATCCCCTCCAACATTCATCATTAACTTTTCCTGTCATTTTAGCCAATCTGACAGGTTCCACATCCTTTTTTAACCTCTCAAATTTGTCTGTTTTTTTTTTTTTTTAAACATCCCACTTCATAACTCCTGCACAGATCCCCTTACACAGGATGGATAATTAATCCCTGGATTCTCTGCTAATTCTTCTTACAGGGCTGTACTAGGAGTGAAACTACCTCCAATTGTAACATGTTTCTTATTCCTTTTTTGCCAATAATCTTTCTAGAGTCATTTTATTTTCCCATGCCATTCTGCTAGTGGCATCTAATTACTCTGCCATTCCCTTCACTGCCCCTCTGGTGTAACTTATCCAATAATATTTACTCACCAGAGCAGGAATGACCAAAATCCAGAACTAGATCTCTAGCCTTGAATTCATCAGTTACTCTTCTTGTCTTAATTCTTTCTGATTCAGACTTTCTTACTTCATGGAACGCCAGGGTAATAGGAATAGGCAATTGGCTCAGTGCACTGCCCACTCAGTTCCCAGGCAAAACAAGTTTGAGAGTGCTGCCTCCACAATATCACCCAGGTTTGGGGTATACTCATTCATCCCTGAGAAATTGCCTCAGTTACATTCCAGACTCATGCCATTATAGTCCCTAGATTTTGGAATCTTTCACACTGACATGAGAGGCAAACTGATTGATCTCCAGTACTAAGGGGTTAATATAGCCTGGTTTATTCCTTCACTGAAGAGAAAAGTAGAACAAAACATTGCAATTTCCCCAGGAACGTTATTTTGGCAACAGGAGAAATTCGCTCTCATGTTTTTCCATACCCAAAGGGAATAGAACTATCTGGGCAAAGGGGCAACTCATAGCACAAATATAGAAACTGTCTTTTGTTCAGACTCTTAGAGTATTCTACCAGTTCTACCCAGGTATTGGTGTCTGTCACTTGCCTTAATCCTTAACTTGATTCCAAATCTTCCTAAGAGATCTATCTAAACATCTCTTGTAGCAAACCAAACATTATTCCAAATTGGACAGAGTTCCGTAAAATCCTTTCTCTATCAGGACACAAATACCTGTTGTAACTACTTGTCCATGGCTAGTCAAATCTCTACATTCCATAATTTGATAAGCATCAAACTGAATTGTTTATGGGATGTTCTTTTTTCAGTAATATTAACCCAAATCTTAACATGATATCCCCATCCTAGTCCTAAATACTACTGCAGCAGGGGAGTAGCATTAATCCTATATAACCTCCCCACTTCATGGGATTGATGGATTCCTTACAGGGAACTCACTTAGACATTGGATAGTTTGGAGTTCATTTACCAACCAATTCCAGTTCCTTTCTAAGCAACTGGGACCCAAAATCTCTTGGGATATAGGGTGATGATCTCATCTACTGAAACTACTTCCTGCTGAGAATGGGAGTTGAGCTGGATCATCCTACACGGTCCCATTTGGAGGGGCTTGAGCTGATTGAAGATTCAGTGGGTTTAATTAGACCCCTCAAGCTGGTCAATTCATCTAGTGCTGGTCATTTGAAGGTGAATTACTCAAAATCTAGAGAAAAACAAATCTAAGAGAATTATAGAGCAGAACCCTCATTCTTGGAAGGTGTGCTTATATCTTCCCTGAAGATTCTATAAATAGCTAATTAGATATCATCTCTTTTAATAGAGACTACATTATAACCCAAAAGCAGCTTTCAAAAAGGGGGAATCTGATCAGAATAAGAGAATAAGGATTCACAAAATCCTTTACTAACAGGTCTCATTTACCTGTCAAAAGCAGGATAGTAATACAGAGATTAACCCAGACTTCTGCATGAAACATATGTTGTCTCTCTACTAGTGTGTGTATGTGTGTACACTCACATATGTTATTTCATGATTATATATATATAAAACCACTTAGAATTGGGGAAGAAGATATTCTCCCTCTTTTGCCAGAGTCTGTTGTAGGATGGAACAGGAGAGGCCAGTAGATTGGCCAGTAATTTTTCAATATAAATTATTCAAAAGAAAACATTTGTTCCACAGAATACTATAAAAACAAATATTATTTTCACATTAGTAACAAACTTAAAGTGACTTTACCATTGATGTAACAAAATAAGTTACATAATTTACATAAATTACATTCAAGAAAACTTGAATACACTAAAATCCTTTTTTTTAAACCTTATGAAAGATGTTTCAACTTTAGTTTCAATAATCAATAAAATAACAAGTTCCACAGACAGTTGTATCAATTGTTTTTACATTTACATAAAGTCCTTTAAGGACCTTATTTCATACAGATATATACATCTAGCCACGGATAGGTGACCCGGCCAAATTGCTTATTTACCTAATTATAAAATACCACAACTACATATTTTCAGATTGAAAACAGAAGCATATTACATACTTGAACTGTGCTTATGGTTTCCATTGACCAAACATATTACATACTTGAACTGTGCTTATGGTTTCCATTGATCACTTACTCTGATTATAGAAATTTTCTATAAGAGGAAAAAGCAGGGGCCTGGTTATAATAGCTAACAATCCTACCTTATTACCAACTCAGGAATCTGTAACTTAATGGTATTTCTGTCAAATCATGAGTTACTAACTTGAGATAATCATTCTCAAATTCAAAACTTTTAACAGTATCAATTAAAATCCCAAGAGATTTCATCTCAATAGCAAGTTTCACTAATTAGAGGTAATTCTACAGGCACTATCCCATGTGCCTGTAGAATACAGCCAAAACTAGATGCAAAACTGTCAGGTTGAAATCCTGCTCTAAATATTTCAAGAAAGATATAGATCACATTTGCTATCATATTCATTAAACAATGAGACCATGATGCACTTTTAAAATATTAGATAATTTGCTGAATGGGTTTTGAAATAACCATTTTCAGAGAATTTGTAGTTAATCAGAAATCTAACAAGCTAGTTCCTTGCATTGCTAAGCAATAGAACATTTGATATAGCATCACAAACGACTTTGCCTTAAAACAACCACAGACTTGAAAAATAAAAATAAATGTTTAGTTATTAATGTCATGTAAACATAAGCTATTCCTTTAAACAATAGAAGCAATTAATATTAAAGGAATTTCATTTAACCAGTAAAAGAAAGGCAGAGAAGGTTGAGTAAGTTTGTTTTCTTAGCTCTAAGGAGAAGCCATACCCACCTGCGAAGAGTGGACTAAACCTTAACCTTCCTAAAACAACAGATTATGCAAATAATTACTGTACAGTTTTCAATCCTAAATTTCATATTAATTACCAGAAATCCCAATCAAAAACCTCTAGAAATCTAAAGGTGAAGAGACTGGAACTCTACACCCAGAACCAAGCTTTTCCCAAACCCAGCAAATTCACAAACCAGGGAAATGGACTCCATAGCAGGGGCTGAGTCCACCTCCCCTGCCTGAACAACCCTGTCTTAGAGTCTCTGAGGAAGTAAAGAAGTAGGCATCGATAGAGATCACTCTAGCTCCATGGTCCTACCCTTTGGGGAGGTGGGCCAGTCTGAAATTCAAGCCATGTCAAATTCCTGGAATCCACCCTTTGTAGAGGTCTTGAATAGTTTCATCTTGCCATGCCCTGTCAGAAATCTCAGTCATATCCCTGAGGTTAAATTTTCCCTATCAAATCTGCTTATTGGTCATTCCATGGCTGCTGCTTTCCTTTGGGTCAGCCTCTCATGGCACTCCACCCTGTGGTGTCTTTCCCCTTTCCCTTTCTCCATACCATGAGGTATCTCTCCTAACTCTACTATGTTTCCCAACTCCACTTCTCCATATAGCTAACTAACTAACTCTTTTGGGATACTAAGTCCCTTCCAGGATTTACCTCTAGCTAAATACATGCCAACCTCATAGGGTATTTTCTTTCTCCTGGCAAATGGTAAGTTTCACTGAGGAACTTGCCCTTTCCATGATTAATTATTAAAACCCCTTCCTATGCTCTCTCAACTTTATTTCATGTTTACCATTCCTGGTGTCTATTGTGTCCCTCTATTTTGTCTGTAACCTCTTCCTTAAATAAATTTACCTTTTGCCAAAGAGAATGGCCACTGTGAATTCTTCATATCACAGAACCCCAGCTTTTGGTGCCTATCATCATCTGGTATCTATATAACCCGCATCATTTTTGGGTCCTCAAACCACATCATTTGGTGTCAGCTCAACATCCCACTCCTTTCTCTTTGCCCAACATAATCCACATCAATAGTACTTATCAATTTTAGGTTTTAATGTCATGACAGTCACCCCAAATAACTTAATTAGCATTCTCACAATTTTCGTAAGTGATTGCCAAAAAGATATAACATAGCCTATCACAAAAATGGATAGAAATCACATGTAATTTACTGTCAAGTTTCCAATTTTAACATAAACACCAATTTAAAAAATAGTTATTTAAAAAATCAATACTTTAGCTTGTGAGATTCTAACTGGATGTTCCATTCAGACTATCAATTGCTATTGCAATTCAATCTTTCTTGTACCTTGTTTTTAAAATCACCTTAAAAAAATTTAAGATTCACAATATAACCTTGAACCATATTTCACAAAATTTATATATATGTCCAGCAGAGCTGACAAAATTTTAAAGCATTGCTCATAATTTTTACAAATTGTCCAATATACAATTTAGAAAGCAACATATTTCATCTAATTAGGAGATAAAAATATGTGACTTCTTTAGGTAAGTTACCAGAGAACATTGTTTTGATAACTTTTTTTTTAACAAAATGAAAGTAAATGCAGATTTAAACTTCTAGTAGTAATACTTCAAAATTACTGCACACCTATTTCTAAAATCTCATTCCCAAATGTATCAATTGAAAGTAATTCTATTATATACAATTTAAATTTAAACATATGATAATTTAGATCACATTTTGGGGAGAAAACTCTTCTTCCATCTCAAAAAAATCCATTCTCCTAGACTGCCTAAAATCTTTGAAATTGCAATAAATTCCTTGAGACCTGAGATGGAGACACATCTGGGAGCAAAATAGCAATGGCTCCTATCTTGCCGCTGCACCTCCCCTCCCCCCCATTTTGTATTCTTCCCTATGTGGACTGCTGTATTGGGAAGGGAGAAAGATTTTAAAGTGTAAGATGGATTTCCCTAGATTTTCCCAAGCCAAGTGAAGATAAGCTACACTTTTTTTTTTTAACAGAAGCTAGAATCCCTTGAGAAGAGTTTGGGACTCTGGGGGATTGGGGTACATAGGGACCCATTTAGAAAGAAATTGAGGCTGACTCCAGAGCATAGGTTTTTTTTGGGAGCCTACTGTTCTTTGGAGAGGCTGGTCTGATATAAGTCCACACACAGCAGTCTTGGCCATTCTCCTCTAGGGAGAGAACCTTGAAAGCTTAAGAAAAATTCAGTTGTTCTTTCCCTACTTCCTGGAAAAGAATCTCTTCTCTTCTAGCACCCCACTTCTTTATTTCTCCCCTATAATTTATCAATTTCTTTTGTGAAGATCCTTCTTGCATTCCAGTTTGGAAATCTCCATACTCCAGTGATCCCAGATTACTAATATTTACTCAACTCTAGATTTTTTTTCTTTTTTACTTTTTGCTGAGGCCATTGGGGTTAAGTGACTTGCCCAGGGTCACACAGCTAGGAAGTAAGTGTCTGAGGTTAAATTTGAACTCAGGTCTTCCTGACTTAAGGGCTGGTGCTCTCAACTTTAGATTTTCTGACATCCCCTCTCTTCCAAGAGGATTTCCCACTTCTTGGTGCCATTAAATTTCCCATCTTACTAACCTGTCTTACACCTCAGACCCAAAGGCAATATTAGATAGTCCTTGTTCTTAATTTTGGTCTGTACACAGAGTTGTCTGACTGCAGCAGAACCTACTCTAGTTTCCTTTCCTTATTCCTAGATTTATCAGTGATTTTCCCCTCATGTTCTATCACTCTAGGACAATTTTCTTGGATTATTTCTTGCATTATTATATAAAGGCCCTTTTTTGGTCACAACTTTCAGATAGTCCAGTTATTCTTATATTTTCTCTTCTTGACCTGTTCTGTAGATCTATTGTTTTTCTTATGTTTCACATTCTGTTTTATTTTTTCATTCTTTATATTCTGTTTTGTTATTTTTTGGTCTCTTATAGTTTCCCTGGCTTTCTCTTGCACAATTCTAATTTTGAAGGAGTTATTTTCATCTTTAAGACTCTGTACTTCCTTTTCTAGTTGGTCAAATTTTTTCCATGATTTTCTTGGCTTTTTTTTTTGTTTAGTTTTTCCTCAATGTCTCTCATTTAATTTTAGAATTTTTTTGAGCTCTTCTCTAAATTTTCTCTCAGCAGGGAGTCATTTCACATTACTTTTTGGGGTAGAAGAAGCTTTTTATACTTCAGTGTCCTACTTGGAAGGTGAACCTCAGTCTTCCCTATTCTCATAGAAGGTTTCTATGGTTGAGTTCTTTCTTCTTTGCTATTTTTTTTCTTTTTTTAAATGAGAAGTATTAGTGTAAGCACCCCTAATTGTGGAGTGGAGGAGGGATGGTGCCTCTACCTTCACATTAGCTCTCCCCTCTGGCCTGGAACCCCAAACTAAAAGTCCTCCTGCAAGTGCCTGCAGCCAGCAGCATCCCTGCCCCACTGCCTCTGCACTCACCTGATATGCTGGTTCCTTTATTTATGGAGTACTACTCATGTATGGTGGGAAAGAGTTTCAGAGGTCATTGTCTAATAAAGGGCACTGAGCAGGAGCATTTCATCAGTTATAAGTACCACAGAGAACATAATCCTCAAAAAGAAGACTGTCCAGGAGAAGATGGTTGTCCACAGTGTCAAATGCTGCAGAGATTAGGATGGATGAAAGTTAGATATGGCAGGAATGATATCCATTAGTGACTTTGGATAGTGTAATTTCAATTGAGTGGTTGGATCAAAAACTAGTTTGGTGGCAAATTAGTATGTGTGAAACCACTCCAGCTAAGAGTGTTCCTTGACTATTCTTCACTTCCTTTGTTTGCTTTAGCTCTTTACTATATTTTATTGTCAGTCCTACAATAGTAATAAATAAGGAAGAATTTAATATAACTACATATATATGTATGTATACACACACACACACTCATTGCCATTAAGATCCTTCCTACCTTTTTAGAACAGTAACATGTCATGTCTAATAAAGTGCTTCATGACCAGGTTGAAATGCTGATTTATCTATTAGCAATTGTGAATAATTCCCAAATGGTGTTTTTTTTGTTTTGTTTTGTTTTTTTAAATTAAAACCTTTTATTTACAAAACATATGCATGGTAACTTTTTAATATTGACCCTTGCTTCCCCCCACCCCCTCCCCTAGATGGCAGGTAGTCCAATACATGTTAAATATGTTAAAATATATGATAAATCCAATATATGTATACATATTTATATAGTTATCTTGCTGTACAAGAAAAATCAGATCTAGAAAGAAAAAAAAACCTGAGAAGGAAAACAAAATGAAAGCAAACATCAACAGAAAGTGTGAAAATGCTATGTTGTGGTCCACACTCAGTTCCCACAGGCCTCTCCCTGGGTGTATATGGCTTTCTTCATTACTGAACAATTGGAATTGGTTTGAATCATTTCATTGTTGAAGAGAGAGAGCCATGTCCATCAGAATTGGTCATTATATAGTCTTGTTGCCATGTATAACGATCTCCTAGTTCTGCTCATTCCACTTAGCATCAGTTCATGCAAGTCTCTCCAGGCCTCTCTGAAATCATCCTGCTGGTCATTTCTTACAGAACAATAATATTCCATGACACTTATATACCATAATTTATTCAGCCATTCTCCAATTGATGGACATCCATTCAGTTTCCAGTTTCTAGCCACTAGAAAAAGGGCTGCCACAAACATTTTTGCACATGTGGGTCCCTTTCCTTCCTTTAAGATCTCTTTGGGATATAGGCCCAATAGAAACACTGCTGGGTCAAAGGGTATGCACCGTTTGATAACTTTTTGAGCATAGTTCCAAATTCCTCTCCAGAATGGTTGGATCTGTTCACAGCTCCACCAACAATGTATCAGTGTCCCAGTTTTCCCACATCCCCTCCAACATTCATTATTATCTTTTGTCATCTTAGACAATCTGACAGGTGTGTAGTGGTATCTCATAGTTGTCTTAATTTGTATTTCTCTGATCAATAGTGATTTGGAACACCTTTTCATATGGCTAGAGATAGTTTCAGTTTCTTCATCTGAAAATTGTCTGTTTATATCCTTTGACCACCAAATGGTGTTTTTAAAGCAAAAGAGGAATTGTGGTGTAGTAGATAGCAAGCTGGTTTGGAAGCCAGGAAGGCCTGTGTTCAAGTCTTATTATTAATAAATACTGGTCATATGACCATTATTTAGCCTCTCAGTCTTCCAAGCAACTCTCTACCATGGTAAGTTGCAGATAAAATGTTACTTGAATTGGTAGGAGAAGTTTTCTCACCTGACAGTTCCCTAGGACTTGAAACTACAGGTGTCTAATCCCTCTTCATTAACTAGGTGGTCTTTTAAAATATTCACTACTAAATTGCTTTTATTAGTCTCAGTATTCTTGTGTTAGTTTAGAAAAAGCCATGACTCAATGTGAAAATAATCCATTGTTTACAAGAATTCCAGAAAATATTTGAGTAATACTCGAATTTTAATGAACTCCAATACTTTGAGAAACTTCTATCACATGAAGACTTGACAGCCTAACACAGACTATTAACTAATTGCTTTGTCTTTAATAAAACTGTTTGTTTATTTGACTTAATGGTTCCAGGTAGCAATTATTTCTAATGTAATTTATTTTGCAGTGAGGGCCGAGGAAAGTTGACGGTATTTTCAGTTAAAGCTATGTTAGCAACCATGTGTGGTGGAAAAATGCTGGACAAATTAAGATGTAAGTATTTTCTTCTTATTCCAAAAATTATTTTATCAGTCTAAGTCTTTATATAGTCTGCAGTTAATTTTTAAAATGTTTGAAATGACATTGTATTTTTTCTGTTCTTTATTCCTAGCTAGCTGCTCATTTCAAATGAATTTGTAATTAATGTGGACTACTGTTCAGATGAAACATTTCTAACCAATTGGTTTAATCCATTTTCTATGAACAGTCTTTCATTTTTGAGGAGGAAAGAGTCAGAGTCAGTAGGATGACATTTATTTTGTTGCTCCCTCCTTAATATGTCATATATACCAAAAGCTTTTTAGAACAATAGGGAAGTATTGATCTCTTTTATTTGGAGCAGAAACTTGAGTTTCTTTTTTTTTTTTTTTAATTTCCCCCATTGTTTATCCAAAAGTATTATATTTTAGCTATTTATTATTGCTCTATATCTTAGCCACTTAAGGTCTGATGATCTGTTTTGTTTTTGTTTTTTTTAAATTATTGCTTCTTTTCCCATGGTAGCTCCCTTTTGGCCATTTCATTATTTCTTAAGCCCTTTCAGTAGAGTTTAGGAGAAAACAGGAAATGAGATATAAACCTAATTTTACTTCTTTTTCTCTGAGAGATTTCATAATAAGTGAGGGTGAAACACTTGATTTAGAGGACAGGGTGATGTTAGATGTGAATCTCAGTTGTCCATATCTTGCATTTTATCATGGTAGTGAGTGTTGCCTGCATTTGTCTTTTAATGAAAGGTTTTGATCTCTAGGATCATTTCAATTATTTGAGAATAAAAAAAGGTAAGAACAGCATTATCCTTGACCACAAAAGCTTGAAAGCATTTCATGATAAAGAAAGAATTAAATCTTCCCTTTTTGGTAATTTATAAGATAGTACCCACAGATAGTGTGTTTGAGAGTTGGAATTCATTTTGTAACTTCTCATGTCAAATTAGAGAAGTAGTAGAGAGAAATATAATGAAATGAGATGAATTTTTGCTGGATTTGAGGAGAAACAGAAACTAAGTTGAGATTTTTTTGTGGAAGTGACTGAAAAATGTTATTAACAGACTGCCAAAATTGTCAGTTTAATTAGGAGTAGAAAAACCCTTGAGAAATGGGGAATTCGTTATATACTATACATGATCAATTGATCAATCATTATTAAGGGCTTGCTCTATTCTAAGTAATTGGAAGCAACAATAGCTGTCTCAGCCTGGGGGTAGGGGGAGAGGTTGATTTAATGTACTTGGGAATTCACTGATTTTTGTGAACTATAATATTCTACTACATTTACATAAAACAAGATTGGCAATCATGGTGAGTGAGGTACCATAATTACTCTAATTTCTTCTTGTTACTATTGATTTGAGGAAAATGTGTTTTTATGTTCAAATTGTGCTTATATGTATTGAGTTTATATGGGTGTCTCTGAAACTCAGGTGGTGACAGTTTTCTTTAAATGGTCTCTAAAGTAAGATCTCAAATGGAAGAGCAAAATTAGCTAAAAGATAGATGAATAAAACTCTACTGACTGGGGGAGTTCTAACAATCTACTTTCTGTAATGTGCGAAGAGTCTAACCTCTTAGATTGCTTGATTGAACACTATGCCAGTTGAATAAAAGCAGTAATATGCTTTAGCATTTGTGAGGAGAATCAATATTATTGTTCTTTTTTTTAAAAACAACAACTGTTATGCCTCACATCTCCAGTGATACCAATAAGTGACTTGACATACATTCAGATCATTGATAATTGCAACTTTTATTTGGAGGAACATAGAACATAACATCATAGATTTAGAACTTAAAGTGATCCTAGAGTCAAACTCCCTCATTTTGTAAATAGGGAAACAGGCATAGAATAAAAAAAAAAAAAAAAAACAAAAAAAACACCTAGTTAATGTCTGAGAGGGTATTTTAACTCTGATCTTTCTAAGCCCAAATCCAGTACTCTATTCATTATTCCATATTGCCTCTATGGAAAATGTTCTTCTCCACCATTTTCTACCAATGCAGGTCCAATAACAGATATTGCAATATACTCTACTTTACCTTAATATTTCTGATTACTTAAATATTTGCTTTTGATTGTAATAAGTCTAGGGGTTAGTTATAAGTAAATAAAATTCAAATTAGTACAAAAAGCCTAATTTAAATTTTCCTCTCTGTATTTACAATAAACTTTTCATTTAATATAAATTCCATAAAGCAATATAGCAAGGAATCACATTGATCTGAGGCACAATTCTGTAGCTTTTTTTTGAAAGGAGCTAATTGCTATGTGGTGATTAAATTCCCCAAAGTTAAGGAGATGAAGATTGATCAACTGTACCTTCTACAGCAACACCCACAATCAGTAAGGTTACAAGCAATTCCTTTGTATTCAGTCTTTTGTTATGTTTTTCTTGGGGGAGAAATATATTTTATGGCTTGTGTCTTTTTGTTTTCCTAAAATGTATTTTTTAAAAAGACAGAAGCCTATTAAGTTAACCATTTTGGATGGAAGATTTTCTAAAATGTATACATCCACCTCTAACTTCCTAAATAGAACATTTATTAAGTATTTAATTCCCTCAGGGATTATAGATAGGGACTAAATGCCTCCAGAGTTAAGTTTTTTTTTTTTTTTAATATACCCTCAGATTCTAAAAAAGGCAAGGTAATAGGAAGAAGAAAAACTTATTACTTGGAATGATTTGTAAAGGCTTCATAGATTAGTTGGCATCTCAACTGATCTTTTAAGGATTCTGAGAGGCAAAGATGAAGAAAGGAGTAAATTCCAGGCATGGGAGCTAGCTTTTAATCTCTTCATATTTCCTCAACTCCCACTTCTTTTATAGCACCCTTTTATGTATTATCTTCCTCCTTTACAATGTAAGATCTGGGAGACAAATACAGTCTTTCTTGCTTGTATTTGTGTTTGTCTGCCCATCAGTTTTTTTTTCTGCCTTCTTGACTGCCTACCTTCTTCTGGCTTTGCCTTGCCTTGCCTTGCCAAGAGAACATCCAGTAGGCAGTTGATAATACAAGACTAAAATTCAAGAGAGAATGCAAGTATAAACATTAATTAAAGTCTTGGATACTAAGCACAGTACTGAATTCTGGTGATACAAATAGAAATCTAAGACAATTCCTACTCTTAAGGAGCTGACATTTTAATAGGGGAGATAGCAGAAAAAAGAGATTTTCAGCTACAAATCAGATGGAAAGATTCTCTGGTTATTAGGGTGTTGTAATAGATGCATTATTACCTTATGTTATTGCCGCTGTTAGAAATATAACTTTGATTTTGAACCTTTTGACAATTCTGAGAATTTTTCTGGGTCTTCATTTGCTATGTCTTTTATGAAGGAAGGGGCTGCAGTACCAGTAAGTGTGTAGTTTAAGTAGCATTTTAACAAGGATACATTCCCTGAATGATAATTGTAGGGACTATACTAGAAGTATAGGTGGGTAATCTGTGGGGTGGATGTAGAAGAGACTCTTCTATTCCAGAGTTCTTGAGCCCAGGATCTTAGGCTCTTTCCTTACGAATTTGAAGGGAGGGTGCTAGTCAAGATTGTAGTAATGATTTTATTTACCTGTTACTTGCTCCCTTCTGTATTTCCTTAGTTGTTAGATAAGCTAGTCTAATTTACCTGCCCTTTGGGTGGAAGATGGTGGGAATTCCTTCAGCAGTTTTCATCATAGGAGTAGGAACACAGAAAATTTAACCTATAGCCAGGAATTGGCAGAGTGTAAATGATATGACAAAGATGAAAGCGATTCAAATGTAGAGCAAAGTATAAAGTTGAACTAATTAACTGTGAGGTCAAGATTGTAAGGAGAAGAATGTGAAGCTAGAGCCGGAGTATAGACTGTAAGTGCAGAAAATTAAATAGATTAAAAATTGGAATCCATATAAAGAACGTTTCGAAGGAATGATCCAAAAGGAGAGATAAAAAGAATGGGAAAGTATGATCAGATAGTTTGAAATCATAGAATTGGTGTGACTATTGGGACTATTCATTTTATGGTTGTTGAGAAAGGTGATAGAACTGGAAAGCTAGAATACTTGAGTAGTAGCAGGAGGGAGCAAGGAAAGTGCCAACCAATTCATTTTCTTAGCTGTCTTTGTCAGGAGATAGGTCATGAGAGAAAGAATAATTGGCAGTGTAGAAGATGACCAGGAATGTCTTTCAGCCAAGTTTAAGTGAGTGCACAAAGACATAGTGTGTGAAAGTTAGAGAAATAGGATGAAAGGAAATTAAACCACAGAATGAAGGTTTTAGAGGGCAGCTAGGTGGTTTAGTGGATAGAACACTGGACTTGGAATCAGAACTTCGGTTCAAATCTGGCTGGCTTCAGGCACTTAATAGCTGTGTAACCCTTAATCCTGTTTGTCTCAGTTCCTCATCTTTAAAATGAGTTGAAGAAGAAAAAGGCAAATCACTCTAGTATCTTTGCCAAGAAAACCCCAAATGGGCTAGAGACTCTGACATCAATCAACAACAACTGAGGTTCTAGAAGAAAATGGAAGGAAATGGCAGGAGGTGGACAGTGAAAATACAAAGAGGTAGTAGCAGGAGTTTAATGCCTCAGCATACAGCACCTTTGGATCTCTGGAGCTCAAAGAGCAGGAAATAGAAATTTGCTGGCCATGTACTGGAAAGAACCAACCTCTGTGGTTCTGTGTGATGAGTTTAAAATGGCAAAAATGTGAGGAAATTGGCATTAATATCCATGGTTCTTCTCATTTTAAAAACAGGCCAACCTAAGGAGTGAGTATGGAGCTGGGGGTAGGGAATGTGGATGTCCAGTGCTTCATGTTAGAAGTCTAAATCAACTATACCTGGTGATTGAGTTCTTAGAACTGAGACTGAGCATGTGGAGGATATCAGCTCCTTAGATTCATCTAGTCTAGGATACAAGGCATAAGACACACTCCATATGTACTCCATATATTGAGTGTGTATTTGGCTCCTCTTAGCAGGTCAAATAAAGATAAGAATAAAAAAAGATAGGAAAACTATTGGGGCAGCTAGGTGGCACAGTGGATAGAGCACCAGCCCTGAAGTCAGGAGGACCTGAGTTCAAATCTGGCCTCAGACATTGAATACTTCTTGGCTATGTGACCCTCGAGAAGTCACGTAACCCCAATTGTCTCAGCAAAAAAAAAAAAAATCATAAAAAAAGAAAACTATTGAATAGCCTTTTAAGAATTATTTGTGTTAAAACTAAATGAGATTTAAGTAAGGATATTAGGATGTTCTCCTTTGAGTAAGTGAACTTTATGGCTTCTACATATCCAGTGGCTTATATTTTGGTTCCTTCCTTCTTGGTTTTTGAGAATGTTGTAGAGTTTCTTAGTTTCAGGTTGTCTTATAAATAAAATGTTAATGTATTAATAAGTACCAGAGGGATATACTAAATGATCATTCTTTGGTACTCTGATGATGTATTTTTCTTCTATCTTTTGCTCATACTTTCTGTTGCCTTCTATTTTTCAAATCATTGATTCTGTTCTATGTAATATTTATCTTTAATTTTCTTTTGCTTTCAGATTCATATTCACTGTGCCTACTTGTTCAGTTTTTTTCCTTCTTCCCAATTTGGCATTTTCTGATCACATTTTTGCCTCTCATTTTTCTATTCTTTCTTTTTTAAAAAAAAAATGTTCTTTCAACAAAAGGTCAAGAATTTCAAGGGAATTAATGAAAAAAAAAAAAAAAAGCAGATGAAAGTGGCCTTGCTGTACCAGATCTAAAACTATATTATAAAGCAGCAGTCATCAAAACTATTTGATACTGGCTAAGAAATAGAGTAGTCGATCAGTGGCATAGGATAGGATCACAGGATAAACTAGGTAATAACTATAGCAATTTAGTGTTTGATAAACCCAAAGACCCCAGCTTTTGGGATAAGTACTCACTGTTCGACAAAAACTGCTGGGAAAATTACAAACTAGTGTGGAAGAAATTAGAGCTTGACCCACACGTAACACCACATACCAAGATAAGCTCTAAATGGGTTCATGATTTAGATATAAAGAGTGATATTATAAGCAAATTAGAGGAACATAGGATAGTTTACCTCTCAGACTTGTGGAGATGGAATAAATTTATGTCCAAAGAAGAACTGGAACTCTTAATTGAACACCAGATGGATAATTTTGATTATATTAAGTTAAAAAGGTTTTGTACAAACAAAACTAATGCAGACAAGATGCAGATAAGCAATAAATTGGGAAATCATTTACATTTAATGGTTCTGATAAAGGCCTCATTTCTAAACTATATAGAGAACTGTCTCATATTTATAAGAATTCAAACCACTTTCCAATTGATAAATGGTCAAAGGATATGAACAGACAGTTTTCAGATGATGAAATTAAAACCATTACTAGTCATATGAAAAGGTGCTCCAAATCACTATTGATCAGAGAAATGCAAATTAAGACAACTCTGAGGTACCACTACATACCTGTCAAATTGGCTAAAATGACAAGAAAAGATAATGACGAATGTTGCAGGGGATGTGGGAAAACTGGGACACTGATACATTGTTGGTGGAACTGTGAACAGATCCAACTATTTTGGAGAGCAATTTGGAACTATGCTCAAAAAGTTATCAAACTGTGTGTATCCTTTGACCCAGCAGTGTTTCTATTGGGCTTATATCCCAAAGAGATCTTAAAGGAAGGAAAGGGACGCACATGCGCAAGAATGTTTGTGGTAGCCCTTTTTTGTAGTGGCTAGAAACTGGAAACTGAATGGATGCGCATCAATGGGCGAATGGCTGAGTAAATTATGGTATGTGAATGTTATGGAATATTATTGTTCTATAAGACATGACCAGTAGGATCATTTCAGAGAAGCCTGGAGAGATTTGCATGAACTGATGCTGAGGGAAATGAGCAGAACCAGGAGATCATTGTACACGGCAACAACAAGAGTATATGATGATCAATTCTGATGGACATGGCTCTCTTCAACAATGAAATATTTCAAACCAGTTCCAATTGTTCAGCGAAGAAGGCCATATACACCCAGAGAGAGAGAGATATGAAATGTGGACCACAACATAATGTTTTCATGCTCTCTATTGATATTTGCTTGCATTGTGTTTCCTTTCTCAGATTTTTTTTTCTTGTAGATGTGATTTTTTCTTGTACAACAAGATAAGTGTGGAAACATGTATACATATATTTGATTTATCAAGTATTTTAATATAATTAACATGTAGTGGACTTCCTACCATCTAGGGGAGGGGTGGGGACTAGGGGGGAAAATTTGTAATGGAAAGATTTGTAAAGGTCAATGTTGAAGAATTACCCATATATATGTTTTGCAAATAAAAAGCTTTAATTAAAAAAATTGTTCTTTCTATATTTGGCTATATAATTTCTTGTACCATTAGATAACACCTCTCATTTTGTCAAAATTTGAGGTAATTTGTAATTAGATTTTTTCAGATCTCATCTAAGTTCTCAGCCCTCACATTTTATAGTGACAGTGCCAGTTATATGGAAGTGATGACAAAACAATTTGGCAAAATAATTCTGGAATCTCTGTTTCTTTTGTTCATATGTGTATATATGTACATATGCATATATGTGTACATATTTAGATATGTACACATACCTTCTAAATTCTGAGGGAGTGTATTTGGACTCTATATACTTAGAATTATTAACAAAATATAAAATTTGTTGTAGCATAGAGACTAAAACAAATTTATGATAATTAACTACCTAACAAAGTAAATTTACTTAAATGTAAATGCAAAGATGTAATTATTTACTTCTTCTGGATTCTGAAATATGATCTTTTAGAGATGTGTTTAATAGCCTGGGACTCAAATCCCAATTGCCACTACTCATCAGAATATGACAGGAAGGGTAAGAACAGAAGTACTGAGAATTTGAAATCTGGAGATATAAGACAGCCCTCATTTCTTCCCATCAGTAGAGTTTGGGTAATTCCCTTAATGTTTTTGAGCCTTACTTTTCTACTAATCTGAGGATTAGACTAGATTGGGGTTCTTTATCTGGGGGTCCATGGATCCACAAGGAATAGGCAGATTTATTTTGGGAAGAGGTTAAGAACTTGAGTAGGAAAAATATATCTCTATTCTAATTGATTTTATTTGTAATTTTTATATTTATTTAAAAACATTCTTCTGAGAAGGGGTACATGACACAAAAAAAGGTTAAGAATCCCTGGATTAGATGATCCCAAGAATTCCCCCCCAACTTTTTTTTTTTTTTTTTTTTTTTTTGCTGAGGGAATTGGGGTTAAGTGACTTGCCCAAGGTCACACAGCTAGAATGGGTGAAGTTTCTGAGGCCAGATTTGAACTCAGGTCTTCCTGACATCAGGGCTAATGCTCAAGAATCCCTTTTAAATATGAAGTTTAATGGCTTACATCATACAATGATAATTACCAGCATTAAATTATTTAACTGGTTAATATCAGTTTGGATGATGTTTGGAGGTATATTTGTTTTAAATTGAAGTCACTATTTCTCTTCATTTAGTTATTTGCATCCTTTCACTGATTTTCAGAATCTCTTTTTTTTTTTGTATAGCTTCTGTTAAGATTGCCTTCTACCCCTTATATAATAAAGGCAAGAGATAATTTGATTTAGCCCTTTAAAGGACTTCAAATTTCTCTGTTTTTCAGAGAATGTTAGACGTGGAAGGATAATCTAGTCCTTTTTTTTTTTTTTTTTTTTTTTTTTTACACGTGAGGAACTTGAAATTCAAATCATTCATTTGTAATGTAGGAAATAGGTGATCCTGGGCCTAGAACTGTATTTTTAGATCCTAATATTCTTACAGATGCACTGTGTTGCTTCTTTATCATTTAAACATATAGTATAATATATATTGTGTAACATCTTTCCATTTTGCTTAAATCAAATTTTGAAATGATTTAGGGTGAAGTGGATGTCATTAGTGTGTGGTTATAAGGTGTATGTGCATTTATATATTTATAGCAGCAGTTTATGTTTATGTCAGGCTTTAATATTACCCATTTACATTAAAAATGTGACAAATAAAAAAAAGGAACCTAATAAAAACTGTGGAAATGACTTTCTGAAAGTTAAGTGGTTAAGAAATATATAAATACTACAATAAAAAATGGTAGTGTCCTTAGCCTCAGACTCTTGCTGGGCCTTCTCTTTGATTCCCACCATCTGGGAAAGATTAGGCAGGGAGTGTGAGGAGTAGCTGAAGTGATGTTCAAGGTTGTGGACAGGCCCTTCTCTGCTCACACAACTTCTATTCTATCAGAAAACGTACAACAAGTATTCCTTGGAATTGAACTAAAATTGTAAGTAGGCATTTGAACTAATATGAGCTGTACCTATGCTTGTACTTCTGTTTGTCTGCCTTTGTCTTCACTCTGCTTATGATATGATTCTGGCAGTCATTTTATGTACTTGTAGAGTAGATGGATTTTAATTCTTTTACTTTGACTTTTATTTTTCATCATTTAAAAAAATCTTACATTATATAAATCCCTTTGCAAAGGTATTAGTGAGATGTCTTCACCTATTTCTTCCTTTGAGACAAAGCCTGTTTTTTGTAATTCCAAAACATTCCTTCCTTCCTTCCTTCCTTCCTTCCTTCCTTCCTTCCTTCCTTCCTTCCTTCCTTCCTTCCTTCCTTCCTTCCT
>JAJPUD010001034.1:0-111862 GCA_023553655.1 Myrmecobius fasciatus | reverse complement strand
TTCCTTCCTTCCTTCCTTCCTTCCTTCCTTCCTTCCTTCCTCTTTCCATTCGCATAATTGCAGTTACTATGTATATAGTTTTTCTGGTTCTGCTTACTTAATTTTGTATCAGTTCATATAAGTCTTTCTATATTTCTTTATATTAATTATAGTTATTTCTTACAGCACAATAATACTGATTACATTATATTTTGTTTAGCCATTTCCCATTTGATAGGCAAAAGAGATACAAATTTAAAAATTATTTATCATCTTACATTTTTGAAGTTAACTAGAATATTTAAAAACAAATTGAATGCTGGCAAGAAAAACTGATATGATTTATCATTGCTAGTTTAACTATAAATTATAAAAAAAATCTTTTTGGACCACAGTACTGTAAAAATTACAAAAATGATCATATTAAACTTATTAATTCTATTTTGAGAAATATGCCCTTGGGGCAGCTAATTGCTATAGTAGATAGAACACCAGCCCTGAAGTCAGGAGGACTTGAGTTCAAATCTGGCCTCAGACACTTAACACTTCCTAGCTGTCTGACCCTGGGCAAATCACTTAACCCCAGTTGTCTCAGCAAAAAAAAGAGAGACAGAGAGACAGAGAGAGAGAAATCTCTTAAAGTGTTAAGAAAGGAATCTAAATGCCCAACTATAGGTGAATGGTTACATAAGTTGTAATGCAATATTATAATGTAGTCAAAATCAATAAAAATGAGGGGAAAATCTAGAAATATATTTAAGTAATATAGAGTTTTTAAAAAGTTGAAATGCAAAAATTCAGGTCACAATAACTATAATCATAGATATAAGAGAAAAAGTTCTAGAGATTAATGGGCAAAAAATATTCTTGGAGACTTAGGAGTTACTGAAAAATTGGAAGGATGTGTTAGGCTTCAGTCAACAAATGTAAATAGTTGGCAAACCTTTTGAATTGGTATTTTGATGTGTAGTCTTAATTTTTAAGAAAACATTTAATTTTAAAATATTTACTCACACATATAGATTACCCTATAATTAAGGTCACCTAAAAAGAAATTTAAATTTATTTTATATATCATGTTTTCTTTATTGGAGCATCCTTCTTTCATGTTTTATGTGATTATTTTATACTAATGCCATATTAGAGTTTTTCATATAATCAGGAAACATGTCAAGCACAAAATGGATCTTATTACAAAAGTAAATTCCCCTTAGTTTCCTTTAAGGCAATATAAGAAAATCTTTAGCAACCAAAATCCCTGTATTAAACATCACTTTTATCCTCTCACAACAGCTGCTATTCTGAAGCTCAAGGAAGAGGGAGTGAATACAGGGAAACAAAACAGAATGGCAAACCAATAAATGGAATAGATAAAACTGAGAAAACAAAGATAACTCAGTTTTAGCAAAAAAAAAACCAAAAATCCCCCACAACAACCAAAAAGCTGGTGAGAAAATTGCTATTGTATATGATATTAATCTAAAGTGAAGACAAGAGCTATAAAATATTACATTGTTATTTCTTCTGCATGAGGGGGAGAGTAAAGATGTATTACACCACCTCCCTCTCCCCGACCCCAGTTTGGAAAATCCATATAAAATTTTTTGACACCCCATCCTTCATACCAGAGAAGAAGTCTGAATTTTTCTTTTTCTTTTATGGAATGTTTTTGGCACCTTGTTGTAAAATTTGGATATATTTATGGTATTAAAACATAAAATGTTATATAATACTATACATATATTTTATACATTTCTTAATTTCTGAAACTTTGTCATCTGCTGACTTTCATAACAATATCTGTAGCTTCTGTAGAACTCCCCCCCAAATTCCCATTTATGCTGGGATGCTGACCTGTGATATATCAGACCCATGATGGACAAAGCCGCAATATGAAAGGGATAACAGTATATTAATCAACAGCTATTTACCTGGCACTGAGAAATATACCATCCAGTTGGGAATATAAAACTGACCACTCCCTATTCCCTGCCCCTCTTCCCCTCTATTGTAAAAGCTTTTTCTTGCCTCTTTTATGGCAGATAATTTATACCATTCTACCTCTCCCTTTCTCTCAGTATGTTTCTCACTCCTTTATTTTATTTTTTAGATATTATTCTTGATATTCAACTCACACCTATGCCCTCTGTCTATTCATACTCCTTTTAACTGCCACAATAATGAGAAAGTTCTTATGAGTTACAAATATCCTCTTCCCATGTAGGAATATAAAGAGCTATCAAACAATATATTATAGGAATCTAAACAGAAATCTTGTTAAGCCCTTTATGATTTCTCTTTCCTGGTTACCTCCTTATGTTTCTCCTGAGTCCTGTATTTGAAAATCAAATTTTCTATTCAGCTCTAGTCTTCTCATTATGAATGCTTGAAAGTTCTGTGTTACATTGAATGACAGCTTTTTCCCTTAAGGAATATACTCAGTTTTGCTGGGTAGGTTATTCTTGGTTGTAATCCTAGCTCCATTGCTTTAGAAATATAATATTCCAAACCCTCCGATCCTTTAATGTAGAAGTTGCTAAATCCTGTGTTATCCTGATTATGGCTCCAGTGTACTTGTATTGTTTCTTTCTAGATGTTTATAGTATTTTCTCTTTGATCTGGGAATTCCAGAATTTGGCTATCATATTCCTGGGAGTTTTCATTTTGGGATTTCTTTCAGGAGGTGATTGGTAGATTCTTTCAATTTCTATTTTACCTTTTGGTTCTAGAATATCAGAGCAGTGTTCTTTGATAATGTCTTGAAAGATGATATCCAGGCTTTTTTTTTTAATCATGACTTTCAGGTAAACCAAAAATATGTAAATTATCTCTCCTGGATCGATTTTCTAGGTAATTATTTTTCCAATTAGATATTTCACATTTTCTCCTTGTTTTTTCATTCTTTTGGTTTTGTTTTATTGTATCTTGATTAGCTTCTATTTGCTCAGTTCTAATTTTTAAGGAATTATTTTTCTCAGTGAGCTATACATTTGGCCAATTTTACTTTTTAAAGCATACTTCTCTTCATTAGATTTTTGTATTTCCTTTTGCATCATCTCATTTCTCTTCCCAATTTTTCCTCTACCTCTTTTATTTGATTTTCAAAATCCTTTTTGAGTACTTCCATGTCTTGAGACCAATTCTTATCTTTCTTGGGGGCTTTGGATGCAGGAGCTTTGACTTTGTTGTCATCTTCTTAGTGTATATTTTGATGATCTTGTTACCAGAGTAGGTTTTTGTGGTCAGAATCTTTTTCTGTTGTTTTATTCCTTGGCTTTTAATTCTTTGTTAAGGTAGGGCTCTTTCCAGGTTGTAGGGTGTAATGTCCCAAATTTCAGGGGTTTTGTACAACTGTTTGATCCCTCTAGGGGACCTCTACTGTGAGCCAGTACTGCTACCCAGTTCCGAATGTAGGCAAAGTAAGAGTCCTGTCACAATGCCAGTAAAGAGTCTCTGAAAACTCCCTCTGACTAACTGTTCTGGAACCTGTATGCTGAGATCTCTGAAAGCTGTTACTATTGCTACTGGGTCACTGTTGTTGCCCCAGTCATACCATGTTGCTACCACTGCCCCAATCCCAGCTGCTAGTAGCGCTGCTGCAGCCTCTGCATTTCAGTTACTTCCAAAGCCATTTCCTGGGTTGAGGCTCTCCTCACATCATGGTACACCAAACTTTTCCTTCTGAGTTGTCAAGCCTCTTTGGACTCAGAGATCTGGAGATCACTGCCACCGCTGCCAATTTAGAGTTCCCCTTCAGGTCTGTTCCTGGTTTCCTGGGACTGGGACTGTCCTGGTGTAGCCTGCATTATGATTATACTCCAAACCTACCACCAATGCCACAGACTCCTGAACTTTCAAACTGCCTTTGACTGGAAAATTGTTCCACTTCACCTTTTTGTGTTCTGATCCTCTAAAATTTGTTTAGATTCATTATTTAAAGATATTTGGAGGGGCTTAGGGGAGAACTCAGGCGTTCCCTACTTTCTCTCCTCCACCTTGGCTTTTATTGATCTGGTCAGTTATGCTTTTCCTAATATAGAAGCATTCCTGGTATAAATTTCATCTGGTCGTAGTGTATGATCTTTGTGATGTTTTTCTGTAATCTCCTAACCAGTATTTCATTTAAAATGTTTATATTACTATTCATTAGGAAATTTAGCCTATAGGTTTTTTTCTTTGTTTTTATTCTCTCTTCAATTTAGTCCCTCAAAGAGAAGGAAAGAGATTTTTTTTTTTGGTTTTGCTTTTTTTCCTTTCTCTCTTTCTTAGACAAAGTTTTAGTTTGATTGACATTCAGATTTCAAGAGTAAGAAAATTCAGTTAAAAACCTAGAGTATGAACAGATAGATCAGACAAGAAGATCCTAAAGTTAGAAATGAATATGAATATGAACACCAAAGTTTTTCCACAAATCACAAACCTCTTAAAAAAATTGCAAGGCAACTATGTGGTGTAGTGGATAGAGCACTAGCCCTGAAGTCAGGAGGACCTGAGTTCAAATCTGGTCTCAGACACTTAACATTTCCTAGCTTTGTGACCCTGGGCAAGTCACTTAACCCCAATTGCCTCAGCAAAAAGCAAAAAAAAAAAAAAAAAAATTGCAAAGGAAGTTGGACCAATATGTGATGAAACAGCATTTTTTGAATTCTCAAGAGATAATGAAACTTCAGCAAGATGATTAGACTCAAGAGAGAAGTCAAAAATTTTAGAGACGTTAGAAGGTATAGTTAGAATTTATAGAAGTTAGATAGAATTTATGCTCTCCATAACAAATTGGCAGAATAGGCCAGGGCTTATTAAACTTTTTCTGTTAGTAACCCCTTTTCATTCAAAACCTTTTTCATGGTCCCATCTTGGATCTGAGCTGAAATGTTTCTGGCAGCATCTGTGCATGCTCAGTGAGAAGTGCATGTGTTGTGTGTTCAGAACCAAGAATGTAGTGAAGAAGCATGATGCAACATGGGTAAGTGCTACCAGAAACACCTTGAATTCATTATGCATTTGATTTTTGAATTGATTGCATTCAGAAACCTTTCACTGTTGCCAAATTTGTCACAACCCCATATGAGATTGTGACCCACAGTTTAAGGAGCTTTGGAATAGTCAATCGGAATCCATGGTTGTGAGTTTCCAAAGGAATGAAATAAAACAACAGATTGGGAAAGTAGATACACTGAATTGAGGTCAGGCTGGAAGAAGGGAAGCAAAAGGCAAAACATTAAAAAAACAAACCCACATCTTTATTCAAGTGAAACTCATTGATCTTGAAGACAGAATGTATTGGAGATAATTTAAGGATCATTAGTCATGCCAAATTAAAAAACCTAAATGCCATAAGGTGAAATGTAACCCATGAAAACTGCGCAGAACTTTTGAATACAGAAGACAGCACCAATTGAAAAAATGTGCAGATTATTTTTAGGGAGAAAACAATCTACACCTCAAACTTCAAGACACAGAGTAGCTAAATTCAACAGTTCCAATTACAACAAATAAAGCAAGCAGTATTCAAATTACCTTCAAATATAAATGAATAGTAGTTCAGAATGCAACCTAAAATGACATACCCTACAAATCTGAGCCTGATCGTTAATGAAAAAAGCAAGCATTCAATAAAAAGCATTTGAAGCATTCCTACCAAAATAAAACAAAACAGATGTGAATATATTATTTGAGTTGCAAACATCTCGAAACACAAGAAAGTAAATAACTATAGATAAGGAAGGAATTAAAAATAAAACAAATTATCCCATTAGTAGAGAATATTGAAAGAAAAATATCCAGAATGAGGAAGGCACTTATTAGATTAAAAAAGAAATGAAAACACAATCATGGGCCTATCGAGAGATTTCTCTCTAAAAATACATAAACAAATAGAATTCAAAGTGGAATGTAAAGAAATGGAAGAAGTCATGGTAGAGGATCAGCTTTCAAACCATAGATTAAATCCTACAATACCCTTTATAAGTAAACTCAGTGTATTGTGCAGGATTAAATTGCAGAATGGGAATTACATAAAGAGAAAGGGGAAGTAGAGAATAAAGGAAAATATATAATGTACTCTGATCAAATCCATTAGTTTCCCCCCCCCCTGAGGCAATTGGGGTTAAGTGACTTGCCCAGGGTCACACAGCTAGGAAGTATTAAGTGTCTGAGGCCAGATTTGAACTCAGGTCCTCCTGACTTCAAGGCTGGTGCTTTATCTACTGTGCCACCTAGCTGCCCCATCAAGGCCATTAGTAAAGAAGGATAGAAAAATAATTTCTAAAGTCTCTCAAGGATAATAGATAAAAAATTATTACTAGGTTTCAATATTTTAATTCTTGTTAAATGAATTATAAACTCCTTTATTAATCTAGACAGAAGAACTTTTTGTCTTTGGGAATATCTTCCTCTTTTCTCTTTTTTGTTCTTATAACTTTTTCATGTTTACTAAGCCTCCCCTTCCCCCCCCCCCCTTTATTTTTTTTTGCTGAGGCAATTGGGGTTAAGTGATTTGCCCAGGGTCACATAGCTAGGAAGTGTTAAATGTTTGAGGTCCGATTTGAATCAGGTCCTCCTGACTAAAGGACTGGTGCTCTATCCATCGCACCATCTAGCTGCCCCCACTAAGCCCTTCTTTAATAGTAGATATGAATGAATGTTGAAAACCATCTTTACATGTATTTGCAAAAAAATTTTAAAATAGTAGTCATGAATTTTTCATGTGGTTTATATTTTATGTTGATTAGCATGATGTGCATTTTATCCCAACTTATTTCTTTTATAGTTAAAAAGGTTTCTAGGTGTCAAACCCGCTTATTAACACTTAAATCTTAAGATAAAGTAATAACAGACTTCAGGTATGTTATTATTTTCATAAATAATTTATTCTGTCATTTTGGATTTTCTTTTCTCCTGCTTGTTAGGAATATCTTTCATGTCACTTGTTGAGAAATTCTTCTATATTTTATTTGTCTTTGAAGTGAGTTCTTCTATGTGTAAATAATATAGTCAGATTATGTGGTATATAAATTTATAGCAAAGTCCCATGTACATAATTTATAAAATATTATATATTTTATACAACTTTGATGCTTTTCCTCTAATTCATATTTTTTGTTTGATTTATTACCAGATAATATTTTCTTATATTTTATGTATGTATTTTATTATTATATACCTTTGGGATTAAGTTTAGGATTTCTCCTTTCTGATGTCTTGTGTATTTTCTGTTTGTAAAAGACTCTCTAAGGCAAAATGTTCTCTAGTATCTTGTGTATTCTAGATGTTGTGGCTAGGTGGCATGGTGGATAGGATAGTTGGAGTCAGGATGACCTCAGTTCAAATATGGCCTGGAGATTCTTACTAGCTGTATTGCTTTGGGCAAATCACTTTAACTCTTGTCTTCCTATTTTCCCTGTAAAGATAAGGATAGTAATATCATCCTAAAGATGTTAGAAGAATAAAATGAGATAATGTTTGTAAAGCACTTAAAAGTCTTAAAACAATATATAGATGTTATCTATTATTAAATGCAAGTTGTTACTTTTTTTGAGGATCATCTGAAGTTCCTGTTAATCTATTGTTTGTGCTTCTCTCATTATCCTACAAATTTATCATTTTGTTTTCTAAATTCATTAGTTACCTTTTAAATTCTATTACTAACAGTTTTTCCCTTTAAGTAACACTTTTTCTAGTTGTAACTATTTCTTCTTGTTTCAAAAATGCTTTGAAGGCTTTTTTTTTGGTTCCTTAACATATTAACTATACACTTGTCATTTTTTCATTAGTACTTATTTTGTCCCATACATTGATGCTTCAACTTAAATTTCTGGAAGAGTTCTTATATTTTGCAAGATGTCTTTATTAAATTGAATGTTTTCTTTAATGTAGTACACAAATGTTGGGCAGTTTTCAAATTAGTGAGGGAAATTGGCCCCATATACACTCATGTATAAGTGGGATTCAGATTTCTAGAAAACAGGATTAGACTGTATTTTAAGCCAAGCTTGTCTATCTTCTCTAGTGCTTATTAAAATGTGAGACTGGAATTTTGGGAACTATGATCTTCAGCCAGTTGCCAAAAAGATTGTGATTGAGAAGTGGGGATATTCAGCAGCTTTAAGACTATTGCTTTGTGATTTGGAGGAAATTAGGGCTAATAGATTAGAGAGTTTCCTTCATTTTTTTTCTTGAGTTTAGTTAAAGTGGGCCAGGAATTTCTTAGGTTGTGATAAATACATTTCTACTCGGGCCTGAATGCTCTATCAATATAGAACAATTCCCATGGTTTTGTATTAATTCAAGCTGGCCTCTGGTTAGATCTTCCTTGCTCTGTTCTTCATGTTGATCCACAGACCAGAATTCTGGACTTGTTCAAGTTCAGGAAAGAAGATGGGAAAGGATTCTAACAGCCACTATTCCTCTGATGCAGTAGTGAGAGAGAGGGACAAGATGCAGATGCCAAAGGAGGAAGATCAAATCCAGGCCAGTGCTGATTCTGAGGCTCTGGGATCCCTAGACAGCACTATATTGATAGTCCCAGCCCATCAGTTTGGTTCTTTTGAGTCTGCTTTTTGTATTTCTCTTCTTGCTGCTTCCCTTATGTTCTCATTGGGATGGCCTTTCCTGTTTGACAAAAGGATTTGGAAAGAGCTGATTTCTCTGGTTTTCTTGTGTTTTTTTAACTTATGATCTTGTCCATCGATGATACATAGAACTTCCTATTTGTACAAGTCTAATTCCTAAATTCCTATTCATTCAGTGAAGACGTGGTTTCTAAATGCATAGTTATTCTTCTTCCTCCATTTCCTTACCCTAACCCCATTGTTTCTAAGGATAATTCAATATTAATTTTAGACAAGAAAGAATTAACTACCTGCCATCAGAAAGGTCTTTGTTTCCAAAGAGAAGGTAAAACAAATTTAGTAGAAAAATGTTATATTGACAACAGCAGCTACTCTTTTGTGGAAGTGGCAAAAGATAAGGGAAGGGAAGGGAATAAACATTTATATAGCATCTATTATGGACCAGTCACTATACTAAGCCTTTTCTTATAAATGTTATCTCATTTGATGCTGACAACTATCCTGTGATTTGGGAGTATACCTATTCACATTTTATAGTTGAGGAAACTGAGGTAAACAGAGATTAAGCAACTTGCCCAGAGTCACAAGTTAGCAGTATTTGAGGTTTGATTTGAACGTGGATTTCCTAATTTCTGGCCTAGCATTCTATCCATAACACCACTAGCTTCCTCTTTGTGAACCTTCACATTGTCCTTGAGATGGAAGGAATTTGAATTTAAGGCAATGTGATATATAAAAAGTTCAAGAAACATAGTTTCTGGGTAATTAATAATTTTATTAATTATTCTAGCGAGTAATTAAAATGTGTCAGTGACTCTCTTGAATGCCAAAGATCCTTCATAGAACCAACTCTTGTAACAGAGGGTGGCAATCAACAATTAATGAGAAAAATGAATATTATAATGAAAGTGGACCTATTCCAATGAGAGGTTGGATACATGACTTTGATCATGCTCATTCCCACACCACCCTCTGCTTTAGCAATCTAGACAAAGGATTACCCTTCCCCCATCCAAGTACAAGTAGAACACATGGGCTTCCCTACTTAGGTGGGTTCTGAACAAGATTGAAGAGAGTTAACCCAATCTCATTATCCACAAGATCCTTCAGATGCTTATTTGTTTTAGTAAAAAGGAGGGTATAGGAAAGGAAAAATACACTAGATTTTGCTCATAAATTGTTGTTTAATAATCATTTCAGGAGCCTTTCTACTTAAATTTGATATATGCTGAATAAAAAATGGATATACACGCTTTCTGTCCATTAAATCATATATAGCATATTTCTTTAGACCCCAGTTTTCTCATCTGTATATTAAAGATGATCTGTAAGGGCCTTGAAGTTCTGGTATTTGTGCATCTTATCTCTGGCACACAGGTAACACTTCATTTGAACACCCTTCATCAACATATTGGCATTTATGGCACTTCACTGGTATTCAAATATATGTATATATGTACACAAAAGCATTTTTCATAAATGCAAAGGTAGAAGATTAAGGTACAAAGATATAGCTGACTCATGTAAGATTAAATTATTAGGTTTCATTATTGCATGGTTGGGAAAAGGGTGAAGGTTTGAAACAGAGTGAGCCATTGATTAAGTAATGGAAAGAAAGAATGAGAATAGATTATATCCTGGTATGTAAATTGCAGTCATTTTGTAGCACTTTCAAATTGATAACTGGTGGCAAGAGTTATGTAGTAGTTTATAGAAGGATAATATGATGTTAATAGAATATAACCTAATATGATAATACTCTTTTCATTCTGTTTTGTGCTTATAGATATTTTCTCACAGATGTCAGATTCCAGTGGCTTAATGATATTCAATAAGTTTGACCAGTTTCTGAAGGAAGTTTTGAAGCTCCCTACAGCTGTTTTTGAAGGCCCTTCTTTTGGATACACAGAACATTCAGTAAGAACATGTTTTCCACAGCAAGTAAGTACAATTGATGTTATTAATATTCTTAGACTCTCAGAACTAGAAGGGATTTAAGTCTCTTACTTTGGGGTAGATTTGATTACCCAGTTGCTTATAAAATAGGTTTCTAGAATATGAAGAACTTAGGGATGGAGCAAGGTGAGGTTAGGAGAATTGAAAAATAAAATTGGGGAAGGAGACCATTTTGTAATCAAGAACTTTTTATTTGTGCATGGTTCTAAAAAAAAAATCATTAAACTTGAAACATTAAACTTGAATGAAGGCCATTACCTATCATAACATTTTATGTTATGATAGGTAATGGCCTTCATTCCCTCTAGAAGCAACTTCATAAAACTTAATTTAAGTTTTTTAATGGATTGTAATACTCTTTGGTAGAAGTTCCCTTTGCTGATGAAACCAGAAATCCTCTGTCTACCCATTTTATTGAAATATCTCATTTTTCTATTTAAGATAAATTGTTCATATATATCACTAGACTTTTACTCAAAAATCAATTTAACTAGTAGAAGATATTAAATTTCTTCTTATGTAAGATGAACTTACATTCAGTAGTTCATCTAAAAAGTTTTAATGAAATATAAATAAGCTCAGTATGTATCAACAAAGTGATATAATTACCCAAAATAATCATTTAATCTTAGACTACATAGTAGCATAGACTATAGAGATATAGCATTGAGGTCTTGGGATATGACAATCCTATTATACTTGGTCTTTGTTGGATCAATTTAGAATATTGTGTTCTTAACACCACATTTTAAGGACATTGAAAAGCTGGGAGGTATTGAGAGGATGATAACTAGCATGATAAAAGTTGTTGAGATCTTGTTAATGTAATTGTGGATATTTAACCTTAAAAAAAGACTTGAGAAGGAATAAATAGTTTTCTTTGAATATTTGAAAGACTTTCATATAGAAGAGGGATTAGACTTCTTCCTGGCTTCAAAAAGTACAACTAGAAGCAATGGTCTTTTCTGACAGAAGGACAGATTTTTAAATTTAATTTAATTTTTACTTATTATTTTTTTAGAAAGGCAGCTTTTATGAGAAAAATACTTTTTTAAGAATATGTACTTTCCAAAAATGGAATTAAAGAAAATAAGTTCAGTTCAGTGTATTTCAAAATATTTACTAAGTTTTTGCAAGTCATTGTGAAGTTTTCCTCACTAGATATTTTTTAAGTGAAGTCAGGATGGCCAATATACATGTAAGCTATATGAGAAATTCCTATTTAGGTTGAACTTTTTTTGAGATCCCTTTCAAGTTTGTTATTGTGTGATACATAAGATATTGGTAAAATGCCTGTCATGTACAAGGTAGTTAAGTAATAAGATTAAAATGATATTATTCCTGCTATCAAAGAGTTTATATTCCACTGTAGAAGGGGTATGGGTTACAATATGCCTAGATATAGGTATAATACTATATGCAGATATTTCAAGGGCTTTCATGCATGAGAGGGAGTAGCTCTGTGTTCTGTTTGATGCTAGAGGGTACAAGGAGCAGTGGGTTAGAGATGCAAGGAGGCAGATTTTTAGTTCATTTAAGGAGAAACTTTCTAACATTATAGTTTTCCAGAGATGGCACGAGCTGTATCAGGGCATATCTGGCTCCCTATTTCTAGAAGTTTTTAAGCAAATGCTAGATGTTCACTTGTTGGCTCGGTTATAGAGTAACCTCTTGTTCAGGTACATATTTATTAGATGGCCTCTGAAATTTCTTTCAGTTCTGAGATTCTGGCTACTTCCTCAAATGATTACTTTGAAAGTTGAAGAACAGAACATTTTTGTGTACCTAAGTTATCAAACACAGCCAGGTTCTTTTTCCACCTTTAGTAAGCCATAAGTAAAGGTAAATAACCTGGGGGCATGCCAATTCCCACCTCCTCATTGCTATCATTTTTCTTGGAACATATCTCATTTTATTTGTGCCTATTGTGAGACACATTTCCTACAGCACATGACATCACTACCTGCCATGAGGCTAGGAACCTGGATGACTTTTGTTCTTATTATCCTGCCTTCCTCAGGAGACCTCTCCCTATTCACTGAAACCTCTTCAGTCTTCTTATGTCTTATTTCTTTCACTATACTCCTATGTACAGCCCTGGTCTATACTATTTTCCACATACAACACTTTATTCAGATTTTATCATTTATTTTTCTGGAGGTATCTGAGGTCAGATTTGAATTCATCTTCTTCCTTTCTTTTTCTCCTTCCCCTTCTCCCTGTTCATTTTTCATTTTTTAAAAATATAGCTCTGCAAAGACACTTAAAAACCCCATTATGTTTTAAATAGAACTACTTGATTAGCCTTTAAAGCCATATCTCTCTGCTAAAGGGACAGTAACAGCCTCAACCCAAGCCTCTGTGATTCATTGTTTAGATTCTGATGGCTTAGAATGAGTGTAAATAGCAATTGTTTTCTTTTCTGACAAAAAATTCTGATGTCTTTTGCCCTTACAGATTAAAATCTTGGTGATGGTAAATTGAGCCATCTTTTGTCTCAATTCTTATCTGTCCCTTAGTCATTTAATAGGCATGTCCTCAGACAAACTGAGACCTTTAGAATTTTAGAAAGGTCAAGATTACCCACTTCATTCTGAGCCTCTTGCTCTTTGTTTTGCCACTGGACTCCAAAGACTGAAAACAAGAATGAATCTGATGACTTTGCTCAGCTCTGCCCCACTCATATCCAATTTACTTGCAAACTTAAGACATCTCTCTTGTGATCTTATTGGTCCTCTTTAAGAATGAAAAATGAACAACAACCCCATACAACACTCCATTTCACATTCTTAACTTTTGCTTTGACTGTGCTTCATTCTTGCAATACCATTTTGCTTCCTGCCATGTCTATTCCCAATTGAATTTCTTAAACTCCTGCCCTAGAGTTTGGCTGTTTGTTGAAGACTTATTAAGTCTGACCTTATCCTAGAAACCTGTCTTCTTTCTCCCTATCTCAAGCACATCTCAACTGGCTTTCCAGTTTCCACTCTGAGAGTGGTGCTGATTGTTGATCATTTACTCTTTTTATCTGACTCCAGTTATTCACCCATCCTTTCATGCCACTCTGCATCCTCCTTTGTATCAATCTCATCTCTAGCTCCTAATTAGTAATATGATGATTGATAAGCTCTCAATGGCTTAAAAAACCTAACCACACCATCATCCTGCTATTGTTCTTTCTCTCCCATTACCTTTTCTTACTTTTACCACTAGGCACAGTAATCAAGTCAATATTATCTTTGCTTCTGGAAAAGATCCCTTTCCTTTGATTGGAAAGGGGAAAGATAGAGAACTCTCAAAACTTCCATATAAAGAGGGTACCCAGGCCAGTCATCTGTAACATTTTCTATCCTGATGTGCTGCTCTGGATTTTGTCATCATACACTTGGATTGCATACCTTCTCTTCCGCTTACTTCCTTTCCACTTCCTTTTATGTATTGTTTTCCTCCATTAGATTATAAACTCCTTAAGGATGGGGACTATCTTTTTTTTTTTCTTTTATATTCCCAGTCCTCTGCATAGTACCTGGCATGTGCTTAATAAATATTTATTGACTGATTTAATTGCCCTATCACTCCACATCATCCCTGTAGCTTAATTTTTGCTTGACCATAACTATCCTATATATATTGTCTCCTCCTTTTAGAATATTAGCTTCTTGAACTCTCTCTCCTATTGTATATTCTCAGCATTTAGCACTATAGCTGGTTCCTAGTAAATACTTAGTAAATGTTTTTCACTCACTCATTCATTTATTCATCAATATTTTAATTTCATTAGCTGACATATATATATATATATATATATATGTTTATAACCTGTATAAATTATCATTGAATTCCTGCTAATTCTATTTTAAGATGAGACTGTCTATATAACTTTTATTAAAATTGAGACCATAATCCTGAAATGCTCTTTACTTTTAATTCTAAGGAGACACAGTTAATAAATTTGTATATGAAGTAGCATAGTATGATATGCTAGTTCTATGATAATGTAAAACTGGTAAAGCCATTTTCTTTTCTAGCCAATATTTATGGCATATGGAGGTATTTCCACATTGAAAGTTATTTTGAGAAGGCATTATTTACAAATACTGTTGAATAAAATATGTATTTCCAAATGCTACTGGGATAACTGAACATATCTATGCATATAGAAAAAAGTCTGTACTCATGTAAAATCTTTCTTATTTATAAAAGAAGAAGATAAGGAAGAAAGTGGAAATCTGTCTTGCTGGTATTCTCAGTCCAAATTTCTTCCTGATGTTGATTTTGTAACAGCATTATTAAAATGAGTTTCCCATTAAATATGCTTAAGTACCCAAATATTGTTACTAACTGTCCATAAAAGATTCTCAGCTGCTTCATAGAGGAAATGAAAAAAAATTATGAAAAAATGATTAAGTTTTTTTCCAGGGAAATATCTATTAAATATTTAAAAAGAAAAAACAATGATATTAAGATATTGTTTTTTCTTTTTTTATATTTAATATTTTTATTTTCTCCAGTTACAGGTAAAACAATATTTTTACATTTGTTTTTAAAATTTTGAGTTCCAATTGTACAGAGCATCAACAAGACTATGTGGTGATTAACTGTGATGGACTTGGTTGTTTTCAATAATGAGGTGTTTCAGGTCAATTCCAATAGACTTGTGATGGTGAGAGCCATCTGCATCCAGAGAGAGGACTATGGGGATTAAATGTGGGTCACAATATAGTATTTTCTCCTTTTTGTTGCTATTGTTTGCTTGCTTGTTTTTTTTTTTTAATGTATTTCCTTTTTCTCTTTTGTTCTGATGCAGCATGATAAATGTGAAAAATAAAAAGCTGTTATAAAAAAAGTTTCAGATTCTCTCCTTTCATTCTTACCTCCATTCCTCTTTAAGAAGGCATATGTGAAGTTATATAAAACATTTTCTTTTCTTTTTTTTTAAAAAAAGCTTTTTATTTCCAAAATATATGCAAAAATAGTTTTCAGTATTCACTCTTGCAAAATCTTGTGGCCCAAATTTTCCTCCCTTCCTCTAGACAGCAAGTAATTTTGTATAGATTAAACATGTGCAATTCTCATACCCTTTGACCCTGCAGCATTTCTATTGGACTTATATCCCAAAGAAATCATAAAGGAAGGAAAGGGTCCCACATGTGCAAGAATGTTTGTGGCAGCCCTTGTAGTGGCTAGAAACTGGAAACTGAAGGGATGCCCATCAATTGGAGAATGGCTGAACAAATTATGGTATATGAATGTTATGGAATATTATTGTTCTGTGAGAAATGACCAGCAGGATGATTTCAGAGAGGCCTGGAGAGACATGTATGAACTGAAGCTCAGTGAAGTGAGCAGAACCAGGAGATCATTATTCACGGCAACAACAATACTATATGAGGATCAGTTCTAATGGACATGACTCTCTTCAACAATGAAATGCTTCAAACCAGTTCATATTTTTTGTGTGTTCTTCTCAGTGTTAATCATCAGTAATTAGAGTTATATTTAACCAGTTAAGATCAATTAGCTTTCACAAAGCCATATTTATTGAGAAGATATAGCATCACCAGTAACCTAAACTTTCCCTTGAACTAAGGAATGTTCTATCTGAAATTAATCATTGGTGATCTAAACTTGGCTTCTTTTAAAATTTATTTTTAATTTTCAGAAGTGCTTTATTTTTCCAAGTTCATGTAAAGATAGTTTTCCACATTCATTTTTTAAGACTTTATGTTCCAAATTTTTCTCCCTTCCTCCCTTACCTACTTCCTCCCCAAGATAGCAAATAATCTGATATAGGTTAAATATGTGCAGTTCTTTTAAACATATTTCTGTATTTGTCATGTTGTGTGAGAAAAATCAGACCAAAAGGGAAAAAAACTACTTCAAGAAAGACAAACAAAAAAAGGTGAAAACACTATGCTTTGATTCACATTCAGTCTCATAGTTCTCTTTCTAGATATAGATGGCTCTCTCCATCACAAGAATATTGGAATTACCTTGAATCATCACATTGATGAGAAGGGCCAAGTCCTTTACAGTTGATCATTACAAAATCTTATTGTTACTGTGTACACTGTTCTCTTGGTTCTGCTTACTTCACTCAGCATCACTTCATGTAAGTCTCTTCAGGCTTTTTGGAAATCAATCTGCTATTCTTTCTTTCTCTCTTTCTCTCTTTCTCTCTCTCTCTCTCTCTCTCTCTTTCTTTCTTTTTTTCTTTCTTTCTTTCTTTCTTTTCTCGCTCTTTCTTTTTCTTTTTTGTTGGTTTTGTTTTTATTTTTTTCATTATTTCTTATAGATCAATAATATTCCATTATATTCATTTACCATGACTTACTTAACTATTCCTCAATTGATGGGAATTCGCTCGGTTTCTAGTTCCTTGCCACTATGAAAAGGGTTCTTTTCCCCCTTTTATGCTCCCTTTACAGATTCCAGTAGTGTCATTACTTGATCAGAAAGTATGAACAATTTGGACATAGTTCCAAATTACTCTCCAGAATGGTTGGATCATTTCACAACTCCACTAACAATGTATTAATGTTCTAGTTTTTTCACATCCCCTCCAATATTTATCTTTATCTTTTCCTGTCATCTTAACCAGTCTGAGAGGTGTAAATGGTACCTCAGATTTGTCTTAATTTGTATAAAATTTTTTTTCAATTTTTTTATTTGAAGAAAGAGAATAAACAAAAAGAAAAACATAAAAGCAATACAAAACATAAAGAGAACATTATCATGTCCAGCAGAACATCAGGGAGAATTCAAAATATATAACAAATACAAGTTTAAGAAAGTGTATATATATACACACACACATATATTAGTAGAAGAAATTATATTCATGAGTGCCAGTCTTTTCTTTAATTCCTTGTAAATTGTTCTTTTGTTCTCTGCTGGGAATCTTATTTATTTTATTCTTTTTTCTCTCCTTTTATCCCCCATCCCCAAGTAGGCTATAGTTAAGAAAGGATATATTTATATGTATATATGTAGATATATACATACATATAGATTCACACACATATATCTCCCTTTCATCCCTCTACCAACCCCAAGCAAATTACAGTTAAAAAAAGATATATTTATGTATATACGTAAATATATGCATACTTACACACTCACACACATACCCCATATACACATGTCTTTCCCATACTTGATGATTCTTTCATTAAATTCTGTTCCATAATTTGGGTTACTATTACTTAATCTTCCTTCACCCAGAGATCCCTCCCTTGTCTTCTTGCCTCACCCTTTACTTTCCCATCCACCTGTCCCTCCCCACGTTATTTCTTTATAGATTTTTTGAGTATAACTCTTCATGGCATACCCCCCCCACACACACACACTGTTGCCTATTGAACCCATTTCCAATGTGAGTACATTTTCAGAACTATGAGCCTTCCTCTCCCCTCTAATGCCTCTGTGTCTATTCTTCCTTTGTAGCTCATTTGTATAACATCATTACTAATTTTTTTTTGCTAATTCTTTCTTTTGAGCTACCCTATTGTTGATGTAAATCTTAAACATAAAATATATATTTCCCATATTAAAAAACAAACAATTTGTCCATGTTTAAACAGTTTGTCCATGTTCAGTTCCTTAAAATTGCTCTTTGATATTGACTTTTATATGTAAATTTTCTGCTAAGTTTGGGTTTGGTTGATAGAAAGTCCTGAAAATCTGCAAGTTTGTTGAATGTCCATTTTTCCTCATAGAAAATTATAAATAATTTTGCTGGATATGATATTTTTGGCCACAGGCCTAGTTCTTTTGCTTGTCTGTAGGAAGGATTCTAAGACCTCTGGTCTGTTATTGTAGCTGCTGATAAGTCTTGTACCATTTTAATAGTAGCTCCAGCATATTTGAATTGTTTTCTTCTTGTTTCTTGCAAAATGTTCTCTTTGATCTGGAGGTTTCAAAATTTGGTAATAATATTCCTATGTGTTTTCTACAAAGGATCTCAGTGGGTTTTTTTTTTTTCTATTTCTACTTTTCCATCATGTTCTATCACTCCAGGACAATTTTCTAGGATTATTTCCTGCATTATTGTGTCAAAGTTCTCTTTTTGGCCACAACTTTCTGACAGTTCAATTATTCTAATATTTTCTCTTCTTGATCTGTTCTCCAGTTCTATTGTTTTTCTTATGAGATGTTTCACATTCTGTTCTATTTTCTCATTCTTTATAATCTGTTTTGCTATTTCTTGGTCTCTCATAGCTTCACTGGCTTTCCCTTGCCCAGTTCTAATTTTCAAAGAGTTATTTTCATCTTTGAGAGTCTGAAACTCCTTTTTTAATTGATTAACTAATTTTTTCCATTATCTTCTTGTTTTTCTTGGATGGTTTTAATTTTTTTCTTTAGTTTTACCTTAATGTCTTTCATTTGATTTTTGAATTGTTTTATAAATTCTCTTTGGTCAGGGAATCATTTCACATTACTCTTTAGGGTAGAAGCTTTTTTTTTCTTTTTTTTTTTTTTACTAAAATGTCCTCCTCTGAAGATGAATCTTGGCCTTTCCTGTTCCCATAATATACTTCAATGGTAGAGTTCTTTCTTCTTTGCCAGGTGAAATTTTTTTTTTCAAATAAGAGATCTGGGGTAACTAAAGATTTTTATGAAAAGTAAAATTGTTGTTTAGCTATTTTTAGTTGTGTCTAAATCTTTGACTTCTTTTGATATTTTATTGGAAAAGATATTGGTGTGGTTGACCATATCCTTTTCTAACTCATTTTTCTCATAATTGGGGTACCCAAGAAGTGTACAATCATGGAGGAAGGAGTGGGGGAAACAAGCAGCAGATGAACCTTATTCTAATCTAAAATAGATATAGAAGATTTGAACATGCACAGCAATTTGGTAAAGAACTGTGTCAGACTGTTCTGTGTGATGTGAGCAGAACCGAGAGAACATTGTACACAATAATAAGATTATGTGATGGTCACCTGTGATGGATTTGACTCTTCTCAACAGTGTGATGATTCCTGGCAATTCCAATAGAACTCGGGATGGAAAATGCCATCTGCATCCAGAGATAGAACTGTGGAAACTGAATGTGGATTGAAGCATAGAATTTTCAACTTTTTTTGTTTGTTTGTTTTTTTTTCCTTTTTATGATTTTTTTTCTTTTGGTATGATTTTTTTCTTGCACAGCATGACAAACATGAAAATATGTTGATGAAAAGGATTGCACATACTTAATCTAAATCATATTTCTTGCTTTTGGGGAGGGGATAAATAAGGGAGAAAAGAAAAAAAATTTGGAACACAAAGTTTTGCCAAAAAAAGGTTGAAAACTATCTTTACATCTGTTTGGAAAAATAAAATACTATTGAGGAAAGAAAGAAAAAAACAACTATATCAAATTCAACAAAGAAACAAATGGTAATCAGGGAAAGAGAATGAACAAGGAAGAAATGGTGGAGGAGGAATGGTAACAAGCAAACTAAGCTTCTTGATTTAGAAGAGGGAATTATGAAAACAAAATCAAAAAAGTAACAAATCCTAGAATGTAAGGGAGCATCCACTAATTGAAAAATGACTAGGTAACTTGTAAAATACGAGTACAATAGAATAGTATTATGCTACAAGAAATGATGAATAAGATAGTTTCAGATAATCCTAGCAAGATATATATGAACTAATGTCAAACGAAGTGAGAACCAGGAAAATAATTTATACAAGGACAACAACATTGTAAAGAAAACTGACTTTGAAAGATTTAACTCTAACTAGTGAAATGACCAACCACGTAACCAGAGGACCTTGGGATCCAAAGCATATTTTTCATTTCCTAAAAGACAGGTAATAGACACAAGATGTAAAAAGAGGCATACCTTTTTGGAAAAAACTATTAGTGAACTATGATTGTTGCAAATTTTTTCATTCTCTTGGATTTTTAGTTAAGGAGACATTGAAAGGAGGAGAGAGGGTTAGCAATAATTGTATCCAAAGTAAGGGAATCATTGAAACATTTTTAAAAAATGCACAGGAGAGAATAAAATGAAGTTCAGAAGTACTTACAAATAAACAGGATAATTTTGAAATTAACATGTAGAATTATTGCATCTTTTAAAGAAGAACACAAACAATATATAAATTAGAGATTCATAGTTTCACATACAATCCTATTGTTTTGCTGTGTGAAATGTCCTTTTTTGGTGTTTAAGTTCAGGGAAAATTTTTTTTTTTTTAAATTCAAGGTAATATACTTTTGCTAGATTTCTAGATAGAAGATAGTAACATGAGAAATCCTAGTGGTGACCAGTTTTTCTACAGTTAACCTAAGATGTGACAGAAGTTACAATGAATGGAGGCAGGGAGAGGGAAGAGAGAGCAGTAAGCTTATTCATCTAGCCCAAGACTTTACAAGAAGACTTGACTCAAGTATGGCAACCTTTGGAGGTAAAGCAACTTAGACAGGAAGAAAGACTTGGGACTTAAAGCCAGTGGAATCTAGGCCATAGTCTGTCAGAGGAACAGGGGACAGAGGTAACCCTTGCAGATCACTCAGACAGAACTGGGCAGTGTACATATATAGGAATCCTTCAGTGACTTGAAATTAGAGCCCTTTTAGCATTTGGCAGAGTCATATCTGGAGAAAAAGCCAATGTGTGCTGCAGCCACATCAGGAAACAGTGTCAGCACAGCTCAGGAGCAGGCCGGGGCCCGGTGAGCCCTCTAAGAGGCATACTATTAGTGCTCCTATTGGAAACACCAGAAGAAATAGCCAAACTGACAGAGAGCCCCAGAGTAGGAGGCCTGTAACAGGGCTTGTGGGAGTACTACATGGGAGTTTATCAACTGCCACTTGGAGATTATTCCATAGAGACATAGAGAGGCCAGAGCCAGAAATCTATTTTGGGACATTAGAAAATGGACCTAGAAGACAAGGATGATGGCAAAGGGTAGAGCATAAATCTAACCATCATTTCCAGATGTGGAGTTGGAGAGCATCTTGATTAGAGGGAGGATGGAATCAAGCTGGCCTGTCATTCATCCTAGATTCTAGTAAGAAGTGGCTTTTGCCTTTTCATGAATTCCATTATTCAAATTTAAGTTAGAATTATTCTTAGGGTGGGAGACAAAGAATTGTATGCTTCATTAACACACTTGCTGGAGATTTTCAGCATCTGATTCTAACTAGAAGTGGGTACAGTGTTATGTTACAGAAGGCAAGCTTGGGAGAGTGGGAATATACTCTGCTATGGCTATTCAAAGCTGCTGACCAGACATTTAAACTGGAGAAATGAATAAATGGGGAATGAATATGTAAGCAACTCAAAAAAAAAAAAGTTGTAAGTACCAAGAAACCTCATTTGGAATCATTTAAGGCTGCTATATACAACTGGGTTAAAGAAAGGAAAATCTTGAAATATGATGTTCCAAAAGACAAACAATATAGCCTAACAACCAGGAAAAATTTGATCTTTAAGACTGAGTATAATCTCAGTGAAGGTGGGTGTGAGCCTTTAGTGAAATAGAAACATTTTGAAACATTCCAAATGAAAAGATCAGATCTGGATTGAAAATTTCAAGTATAAACACAGCAGTCAAGAGAAACTTAGAAAAGTAATTACTTTTAAGCGGCAGGAAGGGGTTAAATAAGCACTAAGTGTATATTTGTCATTTAAAAACATTTATTAAGTATACTATGTGTTGTGCAAGAATGTTTGTGGCGGCCCTTTTTGTGGTGGCTAGAAACTGGAAACTGAAGGGATGCCCATCAATTGGAGAGTGGCTGAATAAATTATGGTATATGAATGTTATGGAATATTATTGCTCTGTAAGAAATGACCAGCAGGACGATTTCAGAGAGGCCTGGAGAGACTTGCATGAACTGATGCTGAGTGAAACGAGCAGAACCAGGAGATCATCATACACAGCAACAACAGTATTACATGATGATCAATTCTGATGGACATGGCTCTCTGCAACGAAGAATTGTCTCAAACCAGTCCCAGTTGTTCACTGAAGAAAACCATATACACCCAGAGAGAGGGAAATGAAACATGGACTACAACATAACATTTTCATGATCTCTACTGACATTTGTTTGCATTGTGTTGCCTTTCTCTGATTCTTTTTTTTTTTTTTTGTAGATAGGATTTTTCTTGCATAACTTCTCAAGCATTTCAACATTATTAGCATGTAGTGGACTTCCTGCCATCTAGGGGAGGGGAGGGGACTGGGGGTAAAATTTGTAATGGAAAGCTTTGTAAAGATCAATGTTGGGGAACTACCCATACATATGTTATACAAATAAAAAGCTTTAACAAAAAAAAAAAAAGTATACTATGTGTACTGTGTTGAGAATTCAGAGACAAAGTAGAACTGTCTCTGTCCTCAGGGATTACATTTTGACAGGGAGACATGTATGTCTGTGGGTTTTTATATAATATATACAAATGAATACAAAGTAATTATGGGAAGACTTTAATCAGATAAGGCTTCCTGCAGAAGTTGGTACTCCTACTGAAACTTGAAGGAAATCAGGGATTTTAAGCATTCCAAGGCCTAGTGGCCAACCAGTAGAAAACCATCTGTTCAGATGGAACTGATGTTATATGTGCAGAAATCACAACTGTGCCAGAATGGCTAGATCATTGATTATGTGAAGCGCATTAATATGTAAAAAAAAAAAAAAAGGAAAAAACCAAAACCTGAAAGAATAAGTAAAGTTGTGAAGAGATTTGTATCAAAAATATAAGTATGTATTTGATTCCTGGGTTGTAAAGGAATTTAAATCTCAACCCAGGAGTTTTCATTTGATTTCAAACATCTATCTGGCTGCCTGCTAGGGACAAGATCTTTGCTTCATGTTTTTGGTTTCCATGACCTCCTGGACTTTTTTCACTATAGTTCTGTCTCAAGGCAAGATAATTTCTACTTCCTTCTTCTCTCCCTCCTTCCAGCCCCCCAGGGCCTTTTTCAAGACAGGCAAATTACCATTGCCTCCCAACTAAGCTCCCAAACTTTCTGCTTTTGGCTGCTGAATCTAGCTTCATATCACAGTATCACTATCTGTTACAAGATTCGATTTCAGTAAAGGATTTCAGAAATATTTCCTTCAAAAGACTGCTTTCCAACCGCTGTTACTTTGCCTGGACTTATTCTTCCTTGGATAGTATACTTCTACCCCCTTAAATATCCCAACTACTGATACACAAAAATTTTAGGTCTTATTCAGTCCCTACCTGTCTGCTCTTTTATTCCCATTCACTTCAATACTACTCAAAATGTCTTGTTCCAGATCTACCTACCCTTTTCACTTTTCTGTCTTGGATACCTGCTTTAAGTTTAATAAGCTGCTTTTCATTTTAAATCTTTATCTTTCTCACTGGTATTGACTGCTTTGCAGTTCTAGTACTCTTCTCCTAACACTGCTTCCCTCTCTGCCCTTTTTACTTCTGATTATATTTTCTCTTATAACTTCTGACAAACTGGTTGAAGGATAGGAGTTGGAATAGTTCTTGCTTCTCATTGTCCTTTTCTGCCTCTCATCACTCAGTTATGTCTCCTTGGAGGTGCATGCTGTCCAAATTTATCATTCACCCTCGATCCTGGTGTTTCTTATTAATCAGTATTCTCTGTCTTTCCTCAGTGAGGGAACTTTAATATATGTACTGATAATGCCATCAAATATCCTGAATTCCAGGTTCTTATATCTACCAATTTCCATGAACTCCTCTTCTTTTTCATCTGAACTACATACAGAGATCACCATATTGCTTCATTTTGCCATCATTTACAGAATTTTTCCACTTCCATTTTCTGAAATCAAAATTCTTAAATGTGCTATCTTCCCTATCATTCTGTCTTTACTTATAACAGATGACTACAGCCTCATTTTCTCTATCTACTTTTTTCCCCCAGACTATTGCCCCTGCGCCCATTATAACTCTATTCGCTTCTCCATCTTGACCCCTTGTTGAATCAACTCAAATCTGTCATTTATTCTTCTACTAATTATATTCTCTTTCTTTCTCTGTCTTGACCTCTTCAATTCATATATTTTCTACTCTTAAATCCTGTGTCCTCTGTATTATCACTTATCACAATTTATCAAACCCTAACCCTGAATTACTCCCTTCATCTCCTTCATTCTTTTTCACATTTGACTGTCAGAAACTGGAGGAAATCATGAAGCTGTGCCTATTGGGTTCACTGAATTTATATTATCTAATATCAATGGATTCCTTGCTGCAGTAAGGCAGTTGCTCTACTCCTTCTTAATCAGTTTGCTATCCTACTCTCTGCAGTTTGTAGGCTGTGGCAGATATTTTATTTCTATTCAAGTGTCCATTCTTACTACTTTTCCTACTCTTTCTAATAAGGATCTTGCCTTTATACCACTAAAGAAATTGAAGCTATTTTCTGTAACTTCTCTCCCACCTCACTCAGACATTATTTCTTCTCTCCTATCTTAGATGAAGAGCTGCCAAAGCTTACTGCTTTATTTGCTACTTTGATCCCATTTCTTTTCTTCTCCAATAGATGACCCCTTCTTTCATTCCTGTTCTTTTTTAACTTAATCTCTTCCTATACAATGGCTCCTTTCCTGCAGCCTAAGAATGTATCCATGTCTCCCCTATTCTTAAAAAAAAATTAAAACCCAAAACAAAACAAGCAAAAAAACCAGCCCTCACTCAATCGAGTTATCCTCATTAGTACCTAGTGACTAGGTAAATAGGACATCTGGACCTGCTGTCCATTGTGTCTCTTCCCTAACTTTCTTTCTGGCATTTCTTTTTTCCAGTTTGTTCTTCCTTTTTTGTTTCTAGGACCTTGGGTGCCCTCTAGTTCCTCTGGTACACCAAACCATGTGTGACTGACTTGCTAGGGGAGAGGCATAAAGTCTCAATGTCTACAAACCACATTTGTTTGACTCAGAGTTCTCTCTTCACAGCCATTTCCTTCACTTTAATAGTGTCCCCACACTTCTTTAAAATTTTTCTGTTTAAATACAGTGATTAAAGGCAATTCCAATAGACTTGGGATGGAAAATGCTATCCGCTTTGAGGGAGTAAACTATAGAGACTGAATATGGATTGAAGCATAGTATTTTCACCTTTTTGGTTTTTTCTTTTTCATGATTTTTCCCTTTTGGTCTGGCTTTTCTTGCACAACATGACACATATAGAGATATGTTTAAAAAAATTGCACATATTTAACCTATATCAGATTACTTGCTGTCTTGAAGAAAGAGAAAAATTTGGAACACAGAGTCTTATAAAAATGAATGTTGAAAACTATATATGTATTTGGAAAAATAAAATACTATTGAAGGGAGGGAATTATCTATTTAATTTGGAAGAAAACAAGCATTCTAATGTTGGAGCTTTTGATTAAACTAGCCATTCTAGGCAATTTGAAATTATGCTAATAAAAGTGACTTTAATATCCATTCCCTTTGATTTAGAGATTCCTCTATCAGGCATACACTCCAAGAAGATCAAAGATTTCAAATTGCCTGAATATTATAAGTGCAAAGCATTGAATTACTTTTTTTTAATTGAGTTACTTTTTAAAATTAATGTTGTTCTTTCCACTTACACTCAGGTGGCACTTTTTTCCATGGTTCCACCTCAGTTGGCCTTAGTTGTTACAAGTTTCCTTATGTTTCTCTGGAGTCTTCATGCACACCATTTCTTTTTTTTTTTTTTTTTTTTTTTTTTGCTTTTTGCTGAGGCAGTTGGGGTTAAGTGACTCTTCCAGGGTCACATAGCTAGGGAATGTTAAGTGAGACCAGATTTGAACTCAGGTCCTCTTGACTTCAGGGCTGGTGCTCTATCCACTGCACCATCTAGCTGCCCCTCACACCATTTCTTAATATGCAATAATAGCCATTAAATTCAAATACCAAGTTACTCTATCACCAAAATATTTGATGAACCACTTTTTGTAGTAGTAAAATCTGACACAATTAGATTTTCATTATTGGAAAATATATCAACATAATTTGGTACTTGAATGCTTTGCATGTATAATATTCAGGCTTGTCCTAGAAGAAGAAAATAAGAAATATCTTTCTAGTTCTCCTTTGCTGAAGTGGGAGATAATGAGTGTGAAGCATTGTATATACTGTTAAATTCAATTGATGTTAGTTTTGTCGAACTTTTCCCTTCCCTTTTTATAATAGCTTTTTATTTTTCAAAAATACATGCAAAGATAGTTTTCAAGATTCACCCTTGCAAAACCTTGTGTTCTATATTTTTCTCCCTCCATCCTTCTTTCCCCAGACAGCAAGTAATCTAATATAGGTTAAACATGTACATTTCTTCTAAACATTTTTCCACATTTATCATGCTGTACAGGAAAAATCAGATAAAGATGGGAAAAAATGAGAGAGAAGAAAAAATAAGCAGGCAAACAACAACAAAAAAGGTGAAAAATACTATGTTGTGATCTGCATTCAGTCCCTATAAACCTCTTTATGCATGCAGATAGCTCTCTCCATCACAAATCTATTGCAATTGCCCTGAATCACTTCGTTGTTGAAAAGAGCCAAGTCCATCATAGTTGATCATCACAAAATCTTGTTGTTGCTGTGTATAATGCTCTCTTGATTCTACTCACTTCACTTAGCATCAGTCCATGTCAGTCTCTCCAGGCCTTTCTGAAATCATCCTGCTAATCGTTTCTTATAGAACAATAATATTCCATAACATTCATAAGATTTATTCAGCCATTCCCCAACTGATAGGCATCTACTCAGTTTCCATGTGCTTTTTTTTTGCTAAAATTTTTATTTATTTTTATTAAAAGGCATGGCTCTCTGGAGAGAGAAAGCAGAGGTCAACACATACCACACACATACCACCCCCCCCACCCCACCCCCACCGCCAGCTAGGTGGCACAGTGGATAGATCACAGTACTTAGAGTCAAGAAGATTCATATTCTTGGATTTAAATCTAGCCTCATGTACTAGCTGTGCGACCCTGGGCAAGTCACTCGACCCTGTTTAAGTCACTCGACCCTGTTTATCTTAATTCCTCATCTGTAGAATGAGCTGGAGAAGGAAATGGCAAGCGCTCCAGCATCTTTGCCAAGAAACCCCCAAATGAGATCATAAAAAGGCAGACACAACCGAAGTGGTTGAACAACTAGAGATGCACACTTTTGGAAATTAAGATGGTGTTAAAAAATACAGCAATAAGTTAAACAAATTTTCCATCAGGGAGTATTCCTATGAATAGTAGTCTTGGATAGGCTGACTTTCTAATCTCTAGGATTTGACAAAAGACTATATCTTAATCTTCTCCTTTATGTAAAACATTTATAATCCCTATAAATTACATGGTACTCTGAGCTGTCTGTAGTTATACACAATTAAGTATTTACAAACTAACATATAAAAACATTTATAAGTAATTTAGTTAGTGTTGATTAAGCTTATAGACCATTATATAATACATTAACATACAACATCACATCAGAATTGCATACATTAATCAGATGTTAGGTCATATGCAGAAATATAATTCATGCATATAGAGCGAAGTTGTATAATATAGCTTAGAAACATTCTATAAACCAAGCATAAGTTATATGCAACATACATGTTACATGTAACCAACCACCAATGGGTATTAACTCACTACATTTGTTACCTTTCTCCTCACTTCTGAAGTATCATAAATCAATTTAGGCACTGCCAGAGATTTGTAGAATCCCAGGAGTGCCTAGTTTAATTTTGTATCTATTATTCCTAGTTTGCTTCCTCTTGGTTCTTCCTTCCCTTCTTTCCTGGTGTTCCCAGGTTTCTTTCAGAACTCAGGCAGTGTCTCCAATCTCAGTGACATGTGGGAACAAGGAAAATGAAAGAAACTCCTCTTATCTGAGGTAGTAAAGGCAGTTCTTGTCCTGCAAAGATATAAAGTCTGCTGAAATAAAGCAATGAACTAGAGGCAGGAAGCTTGTGCTGTAAATTGTGGTGTAAAGTCAACCAACAACTGATGAATGGGGAAAGTTACAATATATTAAGGACCTATTATGTGTGAAGCATTCTACTAGGTACTAGTGATATAAGTACAAAGAACAAAATAATTTTTACTCATAATGATCTAATATTTTCTGACTTGTTTTGTCACTAATTTGCATAAATTTTCTCTGTATGACTTCACCTCTATAAAATGCAGGGGAAAATATATGATCTTTTTATTATAGAATTGTTAGGATCAACTGAAATATATATATACACACTTTTTTTGTTTTGTTTTAATATATTTATTACAACAGATACAATTTCTAGCTGACTAGGTTTTTTCCTCTTTTCCTTCCTACAGTTGTTCTTTGGGTAATTTCCTTTTATTTGAGCAATCAGTGTACTTTAAGCACACATGCCTAACAATATTTTTAAGTTCATTCTTACAGTGTGCACATGGAAATACATTTCAATAATTTGTGCAAACAAGTGAATTGTATGTGTATACATATACATGTACATACATACATCCATATAGACATATACTATATGTAAATAACTTGTATTTTAAAAACCTAATGCCTTATAAATGACAGGTTTTTAGTAAATGTTTATTAATTTGCATTAAAATTTATTTGGAGAGATATTGGGAAAAGAAAAATAAATCCTTTCTGTTAAAGAATTTGTTTTCTGTTCTATTTACAGAAAAAGATAATGCTGAATATGTTTTTAGACACATTGATGGCTGATCCTCCTCCCCAGTGCCTTGTCTGGCTACCTCTCATGCACAGACTTGCCCATGTTGAAAATGGTAAGTAGAATATTTAATAATGTTTCTTTACTCTGTAGAAAATTGTAGGTGTTAAATCTAAATAGGAGCTTAGGTATTATAATTGATGATCATAACTGAAATTTGCTATCATTTCATGATTTTAACTTTATGGTTTCTATTTTGACAAGTTTTCTTCTCGGGGTAGATCTGTAACTTTTAGGTACATTGCCACCAGGTGGTAGTCAGGTACTAAGGCTACACAGGCATGGTTTTTCTGGGCTTACATGGAGTGGCTTTTTTAATGAGCCCATTTAATTGATCCATGTATTTTCCCCTCATTTTTTAATGCCAGGAATACCTTTCTTCTTTAAAGCAATTGAACTTAAAATTAAATATGCAAACATTTAATTGTTTCAAGAGAATTTTTAAAAATATAAGTGCCTCAGGGACAGTTTAGTACTATTGATATTGGGTTTATTTTTTTAAACCAATCACTGACTTTTCTTTTGCCAATCCACTTTTAATTTTAGAGTGGAATCAAAAGCCCTTTCCAACAATTTATTTTCAATCGTTGGGCTTATTTTTCAAAGGTTCATTATTCTTTTTGTCTGATCTAGTCAGTGGTAGTTAGCTACAATATTTGATCTAAATACAAGGATGATCTTTGTCTTTTGTGCATTGCTTTTCACCATCACTATTCCTTGCACTCCTCTTGCCACTGATAAATATGGAAGCCTCCTTGTTTAGTTTTTTTTTTTTCCTTAGAGAGATGAAAGTCCTTTGCTCTCCTTTTAAGTAAACCATTATTGAGTAAACTAACATTATAGCTTCCTTAATTTTAGGACTAGGTTTAGCTTGTTTTGCACACAGGCCTACTTTGTTTTCCTAACTGTTTTTAGCTATAAATGATGAGCCTTGAATTTTTTAAACAGATTAAATGCTTTGAATATTTTAGACAGATTTATTTATTCATTTTATTTTTATTTTAAAGAGATTTAAACTGGTTTCATGAGAATAAACTAGCCTATTAATTTCTGCTTTTACCAATACCTCGTTTAAAGTCTTCAGAATTTGTCATTTGTCTCATCTCTAATTCAGTTACAAGGAAGAAACATAATCAAGTCATTCTGCATTCAGTGCTCCTAGGTAAACACACACAAATCTCAGCATTTTAATTAAACTTTGCCTTTGTCTATCTCTTAATTACTTTTAAAAAGTCCCTTGAGTTGGGTTCAGCTAGGTGGTGCAATGAATACTGATTGGCCCTGGAATTAAGGGACCTGAGTTCAAATTTGACTCTTACTAACTGTGTGACCCTAGGCAAGTCACAATGCTAATTTCCTCACCAAAAAAAAAAATCCTTTGAATTATTTTTATAGCTCTAATATTAGGAATAAAGAAAATGTTATGAAACCAGAGATGGGGTTCCATGTATTATCTACTAAATGCATTAACATTTACCTAAGCACTTAAAATTTTTTCTATTATATGAAATAATTACATAACATGATGTTTCTTAGTGTTTTAAGATGTTTGAGTAGTGGGTAGAATGCTGGATATAAAGTCAGAAACTCCAGGATTCAATTCCCACCTAAGAAATTTATCAGCTCTGTATCCCTGGGTAAATCACTTAATCTCTGGGTTCCTCAGTCTTTTCATTTGTAAAATGAGAGTATTGGACTTTATGGTTTCAAAGATCTCTTTCAGCTCTAAATCTATATTTCTCATTATATCCCTTTTTCCAAATCCTTCTCATCATGTCATGTATAATTATGAGGAATTTTAAAAGAAGAAAAAAGTTCAATAAAACTAACCATCAGATTGAAAAAAGTTTAATGTAATGTGTCATGTTCCCCAATGTCCTCTGTCAATGATCTTCCAGTACAAAGAAGTGAGGGGAGATTTATTTTCATGTCTCTTTTTTGGGGCCGAATTTGGTCACTATAATTTCGTAGTACTGCATTTCAATTTTGTTGTTGTTGTTCTTTACATTTAAGTTATTGTAATCATTGTGGATTGTTTTCCTTATTTTGGTAACTTCACTTTGAGTCAGTTCATTTAAGACTTTCCATACTTCTTTGTATTCTTTATATTAATAATTTCTTACAGTTTAGTGATATTTTATTACTTTTATGTCCCATAATTTATTTAACCATTACCTATCAATGAGCCTTTACTTTGTTTCCAGTTCTTTGCTTCCACAAATAGAATTACTATAAATATTTTGGTGTATAAGGAAGAACTTGACTTTTTGCTAACCTTCTTAGAATATATGCCTAATACTGTAAGCTCTGAGTTAAAGAATGTGATCAAATGAGATAATACTTGTAAAGTGCTTATCACTGCCCCTAGTACATAGTAAGCATACTATAAATATTATTGTTGTCTCATTATTACTACACATGTTTTAATCACTATGTATAGTTCAAAATTGCTTTTTATAGGACCAATTCATAGCTCCACTAACAGTGTATTATTGGACTCTTACCCCTTTGTAATTTTCCTCTATTCTTCAAGAAACTAGTTTCCTTGGAGAGAATATAAATTCTAATTGTTTAGAGATTGGATTGAAATATAATTCTGTTCAGCTTTGCTCTTACTATTAGATATATTCTTGAAAAAGTGTGCAAAGTTCATGTTTGTAAAACAAATTGTACTTTCCTGTTGTCTTCCATTGTATGTACTTAGAGATGTGATCTAACAGGAAAAAAAAATATGCTAACAGTTAAATGTTTAGAACCTTCTATTATACTGAAATATAACTTAGTATGCAAATATTGTATATTGTGATATGCCCTTGGCATCCAATGAGTTAATGGCACCTGAAACATATCCCAGTTTAAGAGAGACCTGAAGGGGGACATCAATAAACCACATGAAAGTATTAAAGCCCTTGAAGGTCTGGACTGGAGCAATCTTACTGAATAGGTACTACACTATAGAAGGTGCCCTCTCCTGTGTCTCTGTGCCCCATGATATGGGGAGAATATAATAAGTAGCAGCATAATTCCACCCTCCAAACCTTCCTGTAATTTGTTGACACAGAATATTTTTCTTGGTTTTGGTCATTCTTATACTTTTCATTTGCAAACCACTTGTAGTCTTAAGTGTTGCCAATCTTCCTTTGAATAGAGCTGTTCACTTATACTCATAGTTGTGACATTCCTAGAGAGCAACACTAAATTTAAAAGTGGAATCTTATTTATTCCTTTCATCTTTTCCATTATTCTGTTCTACATTATTCTAGCTTTCTGAGACCTAGATTTTAGCCTAAAGAAAGAAAACATTTCTATAAGTCTAAAATTTCATCAAATGGAGTAGAAGAATCAGGTGGATATTATAGGAATAAATCACTCACCCAAAGTTAGATAAAATCACATGGTATAAAATTGAATTGGTTCTCATATTTTCCTGGCCACAGAAATATGCCTTGGCTCTGAACTTGAATTTATGAATTATGAATTTATGAATGTGGATTTTAAGGAGTATTGAAAAGTAAAGAACATTGTAATTTTTATATGTTAACTTTAATTCTGTTCCCAGTTTTAAATGCTAACAATAAATATGCAGTGTTCTTTGTCAAAAGCTAAGCACAAAATTGAGACTCTTGATGGAAATATGGGTGAAGATTATTTTACAGAGAAAGTGAACAAGCTAGAAAAATATAATTTGATGCTTTCAAGAAATAAAAGTATCCTATTTCTTAAAATATGAATAGTGGCAGTAATTTTGGTCTTTTTTCCCCTTGCCTATGTGAATCTGATTTCTTTTGAAAATAATACTTTATATTTTACATTATAGATAGCTCCCAACAATCAAGTATTAACAATAAAAGAGGGGTTTCTGTTTTATAGTTGGAGAAAATTAGTGAGATAAAGAAAGGTTAATTCACTTGCCTAAAGTTGAACAGGTATGAACTAGCAGAGCATAAATTAATGCTTAGGGGATTCTTAGTCCCAGATTCCATTCTTCATTCCACCACTAAAGATTTATGTTTTGATTTGTTTTTTATAGTTTATTCAAGGCCTTTCAGAGATGTATAGAAACCTGGGCCATATCTATTTTTATAGATCTCTAGGTATAATAATAATAACTATTATTATTATAAATTTGAAGATACTTTTTGTTGCTCAATTTTGGTTTTATGTAAAATATATTTTGAAGTGTATTTTTAAAATTTAATTTGTTTTTATGTATAAATGTACTAATTATTATTTTGACTAAATCATTTAATATTAAAGAAGGATGTTTCAGATAAAAGAAAATATGAGAGGGTAAAGAGGATAGGAAACTACATAGCTGACTTTCAGTTCTATTTTAGGTTCAATCAATGATTTCTTTTGTTAATTTCAGCTCTTCCATTCTGATTTCAGTCACTTAAATAAACAATGTTTTTCTCTTTGTTCCCCACTCTCTTTCTCTCCCCACCCTTTTTTTACTTCCCTTCTTCAAGTCTTCCATCCTGTGGAGTGTTCATATTGCCGGTGTGAGAGTATGATGGGTTTCCGATATAGGTGCCAGCAGTGCCACAACTACCAGCTCTGCCAAAACTGCTTTTGGCGGGGTCATGCTAATGGCCCTCACAGCAATCAACATCAGATGAAGGAACATTCTTCTTGGGTAACTTTGCCTTTTATTTTTGCCTTGAGTCTTTCCTGAACAAATTTCAGAAATAACTACCTTCTAAATAGCCAGATACTGCTAATAAGCTAATAAGTGCTTGGCACATTAAATCTTTTTTTCTATAAAATGAGTAAGTTGGAATAAATGGTTGCCCTTTTGATTCCCTTGGAATCACGTTATCTAATATAATAATTAAACTAGTATGCCACTAGTTTAGAAATTAGACTGCTTTACTATTGCCTCTAAAAAGACTGATAGATAATATGTGAAAACCCCAGAAAAAGAGGTTGATTTTTATCTGAACAAAGGTCACAGAATTTTAGTTAAAAGAAGCCTCAGTGGTCATCTAGGCCGACCTAGACCTGAAAAAGAATTCCTTATGCATTCCCTAGTTAATATTTAGCTGGTGAAACGAAATATAAAATTAATTTCTTTCTAGAGCAAGAAATATGAAGCTTAATTTTTTTTTTGAAAATTGAGTAAGAAAGATGGCTCTCAATATTTGGACTTCTGATTTCAACAAGGATATTTTCTATTCTTGAATAAGCATTAAAACATTTTATAGTGCAAATTCTGTTCACTTTTACTCTGGATTTGCTCTGAAATTTTAAAATAATTTAATAAATTAGGTAGATTCTTGCCTTCAGGCAGATACTGTACACAGGTATGTACAATTTATATGAGAGCAAAATTCTTGAATCCATGTGGCATACCAGAACTCAACTAACAAGAATCCTCTGTTAACTAGATTTTTTTTCCTTTTCTTCACTTAAATGACAATTAAATTAATTTAAGAATAAAAGTTCACGAGGCCCAGGGATACAAAGGATAGAATATTATATAGCTTTTCAGATAAGATCATTGAAAAAAAATTCTTTTTAAAAATTATTTTTGTCACAAAAGAGGGCTTATTCTGGAGAATAGATGGAAAATGATTGTGATGGAAAGAAAAAGGACATCAATAAGATAACTTTTTAAAAAGTCTAACTTCAGTAAATGTATTAAACTTCCAGAATGTGTGCTAAAAATCGTTACAAATTTTTTGTACCTCCTTGCAGCAATGGTAAGATCAGTCATAATTTTAGATTCTTTGAAGCAGAAGGGTCTTTTATTTTCTATTTTTAGGTCTTTGTTTTTTGTAGGGGTAGGAAGCTTTTTTTTTTTTTTTAAAGAGGGAATCTGTGGCTTCCGTGGTTAGAAACACCATTGAAGAATTTCCCTTCATCAGTACAATTAAATAAATGCTCTGCACCTTCCTCTTAAAGAATTGTATAGGCAGGGATGGGGAACTTTGGGCATGCAGGCTATATAAAATCTTCAAAATCTTTGTTGTTGACCTGATGATAATTTTTAGAAGTCATTTAGTGAGAAATTATGTTCAGAATTTTAACTGAGGTTCTACAAGATCCTAAATTACCACAGAAATAAAGTGTTATATTCAATAGGAAAATGAATTTTATTTTTATAATCTTTGTGATGTTTTAGTTTAATACAACACAAAATTCCCAACAAATATTGAAACTGTTATAAAACGTATTCTTCATTCCCTGGTAAATAACTGCAGTTGATTTATCCAGTGTGAATTGAAAAATGGGTTGTATCCTTTAAATTGGATGGTAGTGATACTAATGAAAAATACAAATTAGTTTTCAAGCCCCAACGATTTGGGAAAAAGAGGTTTTCTAGTTAATTTATCCTAGAACTCTCAGGGTTTGGTTCACTTCATTTTTAAAGGTAATTTGTTTTGTGTATCGTAATACTTCATTTCTACTTTTCTGAGCCGTGTAAGAATTTATGTAAATTGTGTGTTTAATTAGTAAAAAAAAAAAATTCTTTCTTTCCTCCAAATTCCCCAACTCTTTCTCACCAATCGAGAATGAAAGAATATCAAAATTCTTGTTGTAAACATGTATAGTCAGGCAAAATAAATTTTTGCATTGTTCATGTTCTAAAACTTATGTCTCATTCTGCCCTCTGAGTCATTCACCACTCTATTAGGAGGTGGGTAGCTTGATGCATCATAAGCCCTTTAGAATTATGGTTTGTTATTACACCAATCTTAGTACCTAATTCTTTTAAAGTTGTTTGTTTTTACCATGTTGTTTTCAATGTATAAATTATCCTGGTTCTATTTACTGTTTTCTGCATCAGTTCGCATAAATCTTCCCTGGTTTCTCTGAAATTATGCCTATCATTCCTGAAATCATGTGTGCTTGTATGTATAATGTGTGTGTGTCTGTCTATCTCTCGATGTGTGTCTTTGTGTGTGTATTCTTCCTTCCTTTGATCAGGTCAAATGAAAGTGTAGTCAATTGGCAGCTGCTTCTCTTACTACCTCCTCTTCCTCCTTGTTTGTATAACTATCTACTTATTTACCCAGATTACATGAGATGATTTTCCTTAAGCTTCCCTGAGTATATTACTTTTCTCCTCTTTTTTCATTCTTCTAAGAACGCAAAGATATAACCATTCCTAAGCTTTTTTTCTTAGATTCCCTCTATGACCCTTGATGATGATTAGGCTTCTGAAAGAACACATGAATCATATCCCCATATTTTAATGTAAGCAGTTTATCTTTGTTTAGTCCCTTATGATTGAGTGCTTATGTTGACATTTTTGTTTTTTTGTTTTGTTTTGTTTTTTTTTAACTCCTGTGTCTACACAGCTCTGGACTTTTTCCATTAGGATGGATTAGAATTCCTATAATTACTTTTTCAGTTTTTTTTTGAGAGGCAATTGGGGTCAAGTCACTTGTCTAGGATCACACATACAATAACTGTTAAGTGTCTGAAGCTGGATTTGAAATCAGGTCTTCCTGATGGCAAGGCCAGTGTTTTATCCACAACACCATCTAGCTGCCCCAGAAGTCTGTTTTGTTTTGTTTTTTTGCTGAGGCAATTGGGGTTAAGTGACTTGCCCAGGGTCACACAGCTAGGAAGTGTTAAGTGTCTGAGACTGGATTTGAACTCAGGTCCTCCTCAATTCAGGGCTGGTGCTCTATCCACAACACCATCTAACTACCCCAGAAGTCTTCTTATTAAAGGTCCAATTTTTCCTCCATATGATTATACTCAGTTTTGCTGGATAGGTTATTCTTGGCTATAAGCCTATGTAAGCTTTCTGCTCCTTTATAGTTGTAGCTGCTAGCTTGTGTTTGATCCTACATTTATCTGGAGAATGGTCTGGGGGTCCTTTTGTTACTTTTTAGGGGATATGGTATGAAGTGTTATTCTAGGATCTCAGTGACAGCTCAGGCTAGGACCTGTATGTTTTCAGTACTCCCAAAGTAATTTTAGCCAGTTCAGAATCTTATTGTTGCCTCTCTGGTTTGAGTTCTACAAGTTTCTGATCTGGGTTTGGGTCTAAGTAATAACAGATACTGCTGGGCTCAATTCTTATTGGCAGCTGGGAAACTGTTGGTTCAGAATATTATACTTCAGGATTCCCTTTAATTTATGATTACTGACCTGTTTATTCTTATGTAGGCTTTAGTGGGGGCTAGGAGCTTGACCTGTGACTCAGCTGCTTGCTTTGGAAGTTTCTCCTCTTTTGCTATACTGCCTAAAACCTGGCGCCACTCTCTACCCTAGAATACTGCCCATGTGATGGTCTCCTATGTATGTATATGAATTGTATTTTTTCCAATTACATGTAAAGATGATTTTTAACATTCATTTTTAATAGAATTTTGAATTCCAAGTTTTCTCCCTTTCTCTCTTTCCTCCCCTGTTCCTAACATTATAAGCAATTTATTTGATATAGATCATATATGTGCAGTCATGAAAAACATTTCCCTATTAGTCATGTTGTGAAAAAAGAAACAGTATGCAAAAAATTTACAGTTTTCAAAAGAAAAAAAATTAAAATAATTTTAAGAGATAATAATAGTATGCTTTGATCTGCATTTAGACTCTTATCAGTTCTTTCTCTGAAGGTGGATGGCATTTTCCATCATGAGTAAGAAATATATTAAAATGTACTACTTTCTACTTCTTTTAAAGTGTACTCTGCTAATATCCCACACAGTCCAATCAGCTCTTAACATTGAGGTGTTTTTTTTTTTTTCTTTTAAGATTCATCTTATTTAGGGCCTGGTCTTCTTAGAGATGTCATCCTTTCTTATTGCCTTTTTAGAGCACTTGATTCAACTGGTGTGTTTCCTGTAAGAGTTCTCAAATTCTAGCTATTAGAAATGAAGCAGAAGAATTCTGCATGTACCCTGGCTTGGACTACGTGCTTTTACTAACTTTAAGGACATAGACCACCATAAATTCTAAAATTCACTTTTCCATATAAAGTGTTTGTTGAATGATGACTTAAGTTTTCTTTATTCTTTTCTTTATGGACATTCGTTTCTTGGTGTTTTAGTTGCAAATTAAGTTTAATCGATTTCATTAATGATTTTAGTTTTACTTGCAGCCTGAATAGCCACCAAAGATTACAGATTTAAAAATCAGATATTAGAGGCATTCTTAATGTTAAAATTGATGCATAGTCATAGATATCTCTCAGTTTTGGATTGTGGTGTATGAGATCGATTTGCAATTGTATTTGAGTATAGTGTTGAAATTTAATGCTTATTTCCTTTTTGAAACTTCTTTTTTGAGGTTTGCTCAAGTTTAGATTGGGTTTAGTGTTTTCTACACTTCAGAGTTTAAAAAAAAAAGTCCTTATTCAATGGAAAAGTGAGGACTTGTAGACCTGTTCTGAGTGAAAATTTGCCTAGTTAGTCTAGGGTCAAGAATCAGCATGCTCACAGTTCCAGTTCAGAAAGAAGTCACTTTGTCTATTTTGTACAGGTGTTAATTTTATATATTTATGATAGATGAACTTGTGAGTTCATTCTGTTTATTCCTGTACTATGTAGTAGTTTATGGTGACTGAATTTTTTGTGTCTAGAGTTGCAGAGTTAGCTGTAACTAACTGTTGGCTGGAGGTCAAGTGTTATAGTAGGAGTAACACTGACTCTGGCATCAGAGGACCTACATTCAAGCCACAGCTCTTCTTTATTTTGGGTGACCTTGAATGAGCCACTTAACTCTATGGTCTTCAGTTTCTTTATCTAGAAAACGAGAAAATTAGACTAGACAAACTACGACCCTTGTTCCAAAATTATAATACCATGATCCTAAAAATTTTTTATACTAAAATACTTAACTTTTAATAAATATTTGATATGTAATATCAAGTTGCATATTACATTGACAAATTAGATATTATAATAAATAGCAGCATTATAAAATATTTAAAATATAAAATAAATTTATTTCCTTCCCAATTTTCTGTGACATTCAGAAATCCTGTGATTTGTTTTTGTTTCATTTTTTCTTGAAGGCCTAAGATTTGCCATATTGAATTAAACCCAGGGACTCTATAACACAGTAGTTTGATAATGATATGGGTTTGCAGTTAGCTTTCATGAAACTATTTTCTTAGCCCATAATATACTTAGACTAATATAAGGTTAAAAAAAAAAGTTCCTGACCTGTGACCTAAACAGCGAGGCAACTCTGAGACATGTTTAATAGAATTATCTTTTTTAACATAAAATTTTAGTATATGAATCAGTAGGTATCCCAGAGGTCTTGTAGTCTTATAGGTACCTGAAAGAAATCTCTGCTGAAACCCACAGGCAACTTGTGCTTGAAAACATCTGGTGATTGAGACTTCAGTGTATCCCAAGGCAGTCCATTCTACTTTGGATCAGATTTAATTGCCATGTATAGAACTAAAATTTACCTCTTTGCATTTTCTATTTTGTCTTCTGAAATCAAATAAAGCAAACCTTCCATACATAGCCCTTCTGATATTGAAGAGAACTAAAATACTGTTTTCTTCAGGCCAACTGTTCTTAGTTCCTTCACATACTATTCTTAGGCAAATTGGGTGATGAGTTCTTTGGGTATGTTTATAAAGAGAGCTCTTCTTTTTCTTATTTCCTAGAATAACTTGTGTCTGTTTGGTCAAAATTTTGTTATTGGGAACACTCTATCTCTCTCATGTTGACTTCTCTTATATATAATATTTTAAGTTAATATATAGTATTTTAAGATGTGATATCATATGAATCTTTTCTTTGAACTTAATTTTCCCAAAATTGTGGGTGTGAAATCAGACCATCTAAACTTAGTCTTGCAATCTGGCCAAATCTAAGGACTCCTTAGAATAATATTATGAGCATAAAATAAAATGCATAAGATCACAGAGGAAACTAATTATATTAAAACAATAAAAATATTTTAAAAAACAAATTTGGTGACCCCAGGTAATAACTGCAGGCCTACAATGGTCATCACCTAACAGTTTTCTACAAGATATACAATATCATTTAGTTCTCCATTGGCATGTCCAACCACAAAGTCAGTATCCACATTCCTAGGATAATTGTTCAGAAAAAGAATGACTACTTTAAAGACTTCTGCTGAAGGACTGACTATGACTCTTATATAATGACAGAGAAGCTCATCCATATATATCTCCTTAATGAGGAGAGAAACCTTTTCAGTACAAGAACTAATTGGAGTAAAGTTACCACTACTTTGTCTTATATACTATAACTCTTTCCTTATGTTCTCCTACATCCTTCCTCTTAACTTCTTCTGGATTTCCCTGGCAGATAGAACTCAGAGACAAAATGCCATATATATTTTTTTTGGTGTTCACCCACAAAGAAAAGGATCCAATTCCTAGAATTGGAAATAAAGGAGAAAAAAGCTAGACATGATCTGACATGTACCTAAGATTTCAAATATTTCCAGGGAAAGATAGGCAGAAACCCAGAAGTGAAAGAGATGTGGAAAGCTGGGACCACAGACAAAACATTTCACATTTCTGAGCTTCAGCTTCTTTGTCTATGAAACGAATAGTTGGGCTAAATTAAATGACCTCTACAATCCCTTCCAGCTCTATGGAATTCTGAATACGTAAAAAAAATTAATTTCTGTAAGAAAAAGAAATGGCAATTGTTTGAAGAATCTGATGTAGATGCACAGACTTTTAAAGAATGCATATAGAAGATGGAAACAAAAGTAGCTAATTTGTTGAATAAGCAAGTGTGACAAGTGCTATGAAAAGACTGTTGAAAAAATTGAGGCTGGTGAGGAAACCTAAGAACTATAGCCATATTAAGGACATGTGTGTGTGGAATCTGTACAAAGTATGGACCTTTTTCCAACCAGCATTTATGAAGTCAACAATTAATAAACATTTATTAAGCATATACTAGATACTCTGCTGAGAACTGGGGATGCAAAAAGGGGCAAAAAAGACAGGTCCTAACTTCAAGGAATTTACAATCCAACATGAGTTGGATTATGGAGTATGAGACAACATACAAACAAATCTATACAAAGCAACCTATATACAGGATGAATAGGAAGGAATTAACAGAAAAAAAGGCACTTGAGGGAGTGGGAAAGGCTTCCTGTAATAGATGGAATTTAAAGGAAGTCAGTACATGGAGATGAGGAAAGAGAACATTCTATATGTGGGGAAAAGCCAGAGAAATCTGGAACTGAAATGAGTGATTTGTTCATGAAAAAGCAGTGAGGTTAGTATCATTAGATTGAGGAGTAGGAAATAAGGAGCAAGAAGATTAGAAAATTAGGAGGGGAAGAGGTTGTGAAGAGCTTTGAATGTTAAACAGCCTTGGAGGTGATAGGGAGCCACTGAACTTTCTTGAGTAGAAGATGACATGATTAGAGCTGTTCCTTAAAAAATTAATTTTGGTGCCTGAATGATGGACAAATTGTAGTGGGGAGAGACTGAAGTAGGGAGATCTACCATCAGGTTATTGCAATAGTTCAGGCATGAGGAATTGAGGGCCTACACTAAAGTGGTAGCAGTGTCAAAGAAGGAATAGGGTATATTTGAGAGATACTCCAGAGGTGAAATCATCCTGTCTTGGGTGGGGTTTTTTTGGGGGGGAGGGGAGGGAGGAAGAGATAAGATTGTAGAATAATTCCTACATTGTGAGCCTGAAGGACAAGGAAAATAATGTTGCCTTCTGCAGTAATAGAAAAAGTAGAAGGTGGGATAGTTTTTTGGAGAAAATAATGAATTCTTTTTTAAGCATGATTAGTTTAAGGTATCTACTGGACATCCAGTTTGGAATGTCTGAAAGGCAATTGAAGATGTATTGGAGATTTGGAGAGAAATTAGGGCAGGATAGGTAGAATAGAGAATCATCAGGATAGAGGTGTAATTAAATCTATGAAAGTAGATGAGATGATGGCCAAGTAAAGTAGTATAGAGAAAGAAGAGAAGTCACATTTTAATAGTTATAGAAACAGGTAGAAATAAACATCACTTTTATTCTCATTTGAAGGACCCTCAAGTTGAGATCCTTTTTAGTGCTTACTGAAAGGAGGCAAGGGTTTTTATATTATTAACTAAAAATAATAGAGAACTTCTCCCATGGTGTTAGCCTGAGCTAATAAGAATGGTCATAGGATACTGTATAGGAAAAGGATTCTGTTTATTTATGTCAGTTTTAAAGCATATGTCAGTAGACATTAAATGCTTACCATGTGCCAGTCACATTACTAAGTGCTGGGAATACAAAGGCAAAAGATTATGTCTAATTTCATTAGGTTCACAGTTTAGTGGTCTGTTAAGATCAAAATTTTATATCATAACATTTATTTTTATGAGACGATTGGGATTAGGTGACTTGCCCAGGGTCACACAGCTAATAAGTGTTAAGTGTCTGAGGTCAAATTTGAATTCAGATCCTTCTAACTTCAGGGCCACTGCTCTATCCATTACACTATTTAGCTGCCCCAGTATCATATTAGTTACAACTATATAATAAATAATATCCCATTTCTCTTAAGGGGGATCAAGAAAATTGCTACTGTGGATCTACCACATCTTTAATGGTTCATCAGTCTTGATGCACCTTGGGTTTATAGCATTTCTATAGTAAAATGGGCACTGAGAGAAAATAAACTAATTTCATGTTTTAAACAAGGTATGGTAGAACATTTGAGCAAAACAACAAAGTATATTTTTGCCAAGAATATTTGAACAATGTTGGAAATAGAAACAGCCATTTGCAGTCTCTCACCCTGTCCTATTAGGTGTGACATAAAGAAAGTTCTGGTAGAAATAGTGTTCAGTCCATTGTTAGGTTTTGCCAGTTCAGTTTTTAAACATCTTCCAAATCTGCCCCATTCCAGTTGGCCTTTTTGCTGTTGGTCTCTTTACTTTGCAGTCCATTATGACTATAGCTGCCAAAGCAATCTCTCTAAAGTACAAGTCTGACAGTATTTCTTACCTACACATAATTTTTGAATGGCTCTCCATTGTCTCTGGGATAATATGAAAATTCTTCAGCTTGGTATTTAAAGCCTTTTACAGTCTTTCTCTGTTCTACCTTTCCAGGATTATTTCATATTTCTTCCCTTTATGTTCTTCACCTATGTGCTTTTTCCCTGAATTTGGTATTATATCTCCTTTCCCCAAGCTTTTGCCAAACCTATCTGTCCCATGTACCTGGGAATGTTCTTCCTCCCTTCCTTCTCTATTTAGGATCTTTAGTTTCCATCAAGGCTTAGCCTATGTTCCACTTCTCACAGAAAGCCTTTACTGATACACTTAATTGTTAGCGCTTTTTCCTTATTCAAATTATCATGTATTTAATTATCTTTGTAAATGCCTATATCCCACATGTAATACAATGCCTTTCATAATAGTCAATTAATAATTTTATGTTGAATATTGAATCAAATAATGTCAGAATTTGAACCCAGATTTCTTGATTACAAGTTCAATGCTTTTTTGACTATACCATTCTGATTTATTTTCTGTGAATCTTTTCTGGCTCCATTATGTCTTTTTTGAGATGGAAGAACTAGATTTATACAGAATATTTCATGTATGATTATAGCATAAATTTTATAAAAATGGAAGCTCATTTGTTTTATTTCATTGCTTATAGTGTCAAACATTGTTGGGCCTTTTGTTCAGAGAGTTGTTCAAATAATCTTTTATGTTGGTTCCCAGGTCTCTGGGTAATAGCCAATGGCCAGAAGACTATCACCCAACATATAAAATTAGAATTATCAAGTATTACTTTGCTTTGTATTAGACTTGCCTATATTATAACTTATCTGCCACTCTTTTGCAAAAATCACTCACGTGGCTTTATGAGATATTCTAATTGGTTAATACTACTGGATTTTTATGACATAAAAGTGTTTTTAGATCTTCAGCAAAGTTGAAGAACTTTTATTTAAAATGATAAATGATTGCTGAGCTGTGGGGAAATTTACTCTTACACATTCTAGTCTCTTTTTTCATATATTTAAACCAGTTAATTTTCCTTTCATAACTAAACTTTTAGAATGACTTAACTCTTTTTGAAGAATCATGTTGTTAATGAAATATTTCAAACCAGTTCCAATTATTTGATGATGAGGAAAGCCATACACCCAGAGAGAAGGATATGAATGTGGACCACAACATGACATTTTCATGCTCTCTATTGATGTTTGCTTGCATTGTTTCTCAGATTTTTTTTTCTTGTGGATTCAATTTTTCTTGCACAGCAAGATAACTGTAAAAATGTGTACACACATATTCGATTTGTCATGTATTTTAGCATAATTAACATGTAGTACACTTCCTGCCATCTGGGGGAGGAGTGGGAGCTAGGGGGGAAAGTTTTGTAACGGAGAGCTTTGCAGGGGTCAGTGTTGAAAAATTGCCCATGCATGTGTTTTGCAAATAAAAAGCTTTAATAAAATAAAAAAATGGGAAAAAATGAATCAGGTTGTTATTTTGATATTTTCTTCTTGAAATCTTGAATGTACATATTTTTAGGATGGTAAGTATTGGATTTAATAGAAGTTTTATTTTTTAATGCATTTTGGTTCATACCAATAAGATAGTCACAAGGGATACATTTATTGCATTCTGATATGTATCTGATATATATTAAACATTATATATATGATATTTATGCACATACACACACACACACACACACACACACACACACACACACACACACATATATATATATATGCCCACATATTCATGTATATTTCCTTGTCTGGGCACAGTTAAAATGACTTTAGGTAATATGTATGCTTAATGCAGGGAAGGAGCTTATAAATTTATTTTTCAAGTTGGCTTTTACAGGTTGCCTTCAGCTTGTTCTGAATCCTAGCCAGCATTTGCTTTTGTCTAAAGATCTGTTTATGTTTATATCTGACAGAAATTCTTACACCATTTCATATTTCTTCCCAGCAGATGGCAGGCTCTTTCATTCAGCAAACTTATCTGGCTTTATTTTTTTTGGTAGCAGTAATTTATATTGGTTTAACAGCTTCCAGTATGTTGACACATTTCTTACAAACTCTAAGAAACAATTTATACCAGTTCAGTGGAGTTGTTTGGATATTAGCTCACTATTAAAGCCAATGTCTAGTGGAACTGTGGAAAGAGCAATTTATTTGAATTCAGAAGATTGGATTCAAATCTTGGCCTGGCTACCTACTTTTGAGCCATCCATTTTATATCTGCTTTCAGAGAGGAGTTTCAGTTGTGCTTAAAATTTTTGTGGAAATATAGCATCTTTGATAATGATGAATGTTGGAGGGGATGTAGGAAGGCTGGGACACTGATTCATTGTTGGTGGAACTGTGAACGGATCCAACCATTCCGGAGAACAATTTGGAGCTACGCTCAAAAAGTTATCAAACTGTGAATACCCTTTGACCCAGCAGTGTTTCTATTGGGCCTATATCCCAATGAGCTCTTAGAGGAGGGAAAGGGACCCACGTGTGCAAGAATGTTTGTGGCAGCCCTTTTTGTAGTGGCTAGAAACTGGAAATTGAATGGATGCCCATCAAATGGAGAGAGGGTGAATAAATTATGGTATATGAATGTTATGGAATATTATTGCTCTGTAAGAAACGACCAGCAGGACGATTTCAGAAAGGCCTGGAGAGACTTACATGAACTGATGCTGAGTGAAGTGAGCAGAACCAGGAGAGCATTATACACGGCAACAACAAGAGTATATGATGATCAACTCTGATGGACATGGTTTTCTTCGAAAATGAAATGTTTCAAACCAGTTCCAGTTGTTCACTGAAGAAAGCCATATACACTTAGACCTGTGGGATCTGAGTGTGGACCACAACATAACATTTTCATGCTCTCGATTGATGTTTGCTTGCATTGTGTTTCCTTTATCTGATTTTTCTTTCTTGTAGATATGATTTTTCTTGCACAACAATAAGTGTGGAAATATGTATACATATATTTGATTTGTCAAGTATTTTAACATAATTAACATGTAGTGGATTTCTTGCCATCTAGGGGAGGGGTGGGGAGTTGGGGGGAAAAATTTGTAACAGAAAGCTTTGTAAGGGTTAATGTTGAAGAATTACCCATGCATATGTTTTGCAAATAAAAAAATTAAAAAAGGGAAACATAGCATCTTTGGATAGAAAAGTTAGTGAATTATTTACTTGAGTGGGGAGTATTTTTGATCTTTTGTTATTATGGAGAGAAGTAGCTTCCCCAAAAGAGCTTAGTACCTATAGCTTCGTGACATACATTTTAACTCATCAATTTTACAGATACATGCTTCTTGGGGAATACTAAGGCTTCCTAATTCTTTCCCAGGGAACTTAAGAGGAAACCAGAAGAGAGGAAGAAGAAAACTTATGACCCTAGGCTTGCCCCTATAGTTTGGTTCAGTTCTTCCCCACCAGTCTTGAGTGCTTTAGAGCAAACTAGAATTGTCAGGATTCTTCTCATGAATGGTGGAAAATCCCTTACGAGACCTTGACCTTGTCAAGCCTGTCAGAAATCCTCAGGCCTGGAAGTCAGTCTCTAGAGTTACATCTTTAAGAGCTCTAGATCACCAGAAACTTTTCATCCTAAGATCCTTGAGATTTCTGAGCTCCTCAGGGACTGGAAGGATACCTCAGGATCACTAGCAATTCTATGAGTACCACTATTACTGCTACCATCCCAGGAACTCTTAGCTCCACTGCTAGAGCTCCAGCATTGTTCTGGAACAAGTGTTAGGCAACCCCTACCTGTGTTACCAGGAAAGAAGGAAGTAAAGGGAATTCTCACCCCTGCTGCTATTTGCCACTTGGGCTGGGGGTAAGGTATGGTGATGTTTTTATTTGCAATGTTGGGGCAGTGAAAGGGTAACTTTCGCAGCACTGGGTAGGGAAATGCCTTCTGTACTATTGAGGTTGAAGGTAAAAGGGTTTAATTAGATACTGAAGATATGTTCCTAGATACTTGCATTTGAACTGAAAAGATTTTTTCCTATAGAAAGTGTTATAAGTAGTGATTAATTTTAATAATAACTTTGTACTGTAGTTAGATTATATTAGATTAAGAAAATTTTTATGGCCTGACCTGCAACCCTAATCATTTTTATTTTTTTGGCTGAGGCAATTGGGGTTAAGTGACTTGCCCAGGGTCACACAGCTAGGGAGTGTAAAGTGTCTGAGGTCAGATTTGAACTCAGGTCTTCCTGACTTTAGGGCTGGTGCTCTATCTACTACACCAACTAGCTGCTCCCCCCAGTCATTATTTATAATAATTTCTTTTATGATGCAAGTGATTTATTGAGAGACTTTTGCAATATAACTACTCTTTGTAAGTCAAAGGCTCCTTATGGTAGAATTAATGTTGTTATACTTTGATGCAATCTTCATAGAATTATGATGGACTTTTACAAATTATCTAGTCCAACCATTAGTTGTTGTTCTTCATGCTCAGAGAGGACCAAAATGATATCACTATGTTGGGCCAAGGAACAGTGTGTCCAGCTCTGGTTAATCAGTCCAGTGTGATCTTGGAAGATTCTACAACGGATCTGGAACAAAAAATCCATATGAACATTTGAAGTGGAAATATATTTCAATTTATAAATCTCATGTTTCTTTTGAAGTACTACTGCTTTCTTTCTTTAGTATGGGTATGCCATGCTGTGTGGTTCTTTGTCACTATCTTCCATGTCTCACAATTGATCCCAGAATTCTTTAGAGAGACAATGAGAATGGCTTTGTGTAACTTCTAACTTCTTGTGAATACTTGCCTTTTTTGGATTATCTGTAAAATAGTCTTTTAGCAAATGAATATTTGGTATTTGAACAATGTGGCCAGCCTATTGGAGTTCTGCTCTCTGCAGAAGGGTTTGAATGCTTGACATTTCAGTTCAGGAGAGGACCTGAGTGTCTTTTAGTACTTTATCTTTTCAGGTGATCTTTAGAATCTTCCTAAGACAATTCAAATGGAAGCAATTCAGTTTCCTGGCATGGTGCTGGAAAACTGTTCACGTTTCACAGGTATATACAACAATGAGGTTAACATGATGGCTCTGTAGATCTTCAGTTTGATGGGCAGTCTAATACCTCTTCTCTCCCACATTTTCTTCAAAGTTCCCTAAATATTGAGCTGTATTTGACAGTACATATGTCAACCTCATCATTTATGTGCCCATATCTGGAAAGTTTACTACCAATGTAAGTGAGATTATCCTTAGCATTCAACAATTTTCAATTTGCTATAATCATTAGTTCTAAATGGAATGTGAATAGTATATTGCTGGCTGGTGGAGAACCTCTATTTTCTTAGTGTTAATTGTCAGGCCAAAATTAGGACAAGAAGCAGAGAATTGAGTCCCACTCTCTTGTATCTCTCAGCCTTAGAGACTACACTGAGTGCACCACCTTTTTTCCCACTTTTGTCTTGGTTTGTAGCCTTTTCAAATTAAATAATTTGTCATCAGTGTGGTATGAATTCCATCTTGAGTATCCTCAATAAAATGGTCATCCAGACTTTATTTGAAGACTTGCAGTAATTAGGAACTTTAACTGCTAAAGCAGCTCATGCGACTTTGGCATAGCTCTAACTGTTAGGGAGTATTTCTTTTTGTTGAATTGAAATTTCTCCTTATAATAATAATACTATATTTATATATGATATATATTTCTATGTGATATTTGTACATGAAGATTACAAAGCCCTTTCTCCACAAGAACTTGATAAGACAGAATGTTCTCCATTTTACAAAAGATAAAATGGGTTCACAGAGATGAAATTACTTACTCAGGAATCATATAGCAGGTAAGGATCAGAACTAGGATTAAAACTCTTGAACTTCTTGTCTCCAAGTCCATTGAGGACTGGGCATAAGAAAAATAGGCAGATACTCTTAGTTAAGGAGGAACATAGAAATCTAAAATAAGATTGCAGACAAGATGCTGTGAATGAAATCAGCCGGGAGATTGGGAAAGAAGACATCCTCTTAAGCAGCCAAGAGGAGGGGGTGAAGAACCCATAATTGTTGGGTTGAGAATAGCCATGCAGCCCCCTGATTAGGGTGATTATACCTCAGTAGCCATTTATGTTTTAAGATTTCATGTAAATTTGGCATAGAAAATTTTGTTAGATGTTTGCTGTTGTAAAGATAATTCCCATTTTGGGCAGACTTGTGAGTCTCCTTTAAGAGACTGGCAAAGCCATTTTGCTTCCTTGTTTCATATAATCAGCCCAAAGGGAGTTTAGAAATTTTACCTTGCCTCTTGGCTAGTCTGTTGGAAATCCCTTGCTGGCAGTGTTGATTCTCCAGAAGAAACAAAATATTATTTTAAACATCATATTGTTTATGTGGGTAGGCTGCTGTGGTGGGATAGAGGGTTGCACAAGTTCTACTGGCAGATGGAATAGTACAGAAAGAGGTGGAACTAGGATCAAGACTAGGGAGTACTAAAGCTACAGATGCTGTTTTGAACGGTTACATGGAAGATACTACGATTCCCACAATAATCCCCATACTACTGTCTATATAAAAGCCAATTAAATGGGTGTCTGAGAAATAATAATAATAATAATAATATGCCTTATACCCCATACACTGACTCTTTAATTTTCAATTTAGTAGAATAGCTTTTTATTGCAATTTTCATCTTTTATGACTGCTCATTTGACTTTTAAGCTTGACTTTAGGCTAAAATACTAGGCATGTATTATAGGGGGAGGGCTTTTATTTATTTTCACTCTGAACTTAAACATCAAATGAAATGAACATTTTGGGAAATATGCATACTAGAAGAAATGAAGACTATACATGAGACAGTTTCTGTTAGGTACAGTTTACTTTTCAAGTCTTCTTCATTTTTTTTTCTTTCAGTGACAGTTTTTTCTTTCTTCTTTAATTTGGAAAACCTTATCTATGCCTGCCCCTTTCTCCCTTCATCATTACTCCACTGGGGAAAAAAGAAAAATGAGACCCTTGTAATAAATATGCTTAGACAAGCAAAACAAATACTTATAATAGCAGAATATGAAAATGTTTAGAGTGCTTTACATTTGTAATCCATCATATATCTCTGTCAGGACATAGTTAGCATGATCCACTGATGTTCTGGAATCATATTGGTTATTGTGTTGATCAGACTTCTTAAATCCTTTAAAAAATTTTTCTTTATAATGCCATTATTTTATAAATTTTTCTGCTCACTTTACTCTATGTATTGGGGATGAGAGAATAATGCTTTGAGAAAAACAGATAAAGAATGTAACTAAGGGCAACAGATGCTCACCAAAAAAAGAAACTTAGATGTGAAAATTGGTAGCATGAGACAGAGACAAGGAGTATAACAGAGGCAGAGAGATGTTGGCAAAAATAGATGTTGCTTGAGTACTGTAAGGAAAGTATCAAAGCCTGGGAGAATGAAACAGGAAAAATGGATAAACACTGTGAAAGGAGAGACATCCAATCCAAGACACAAAGCTAGAGAGGTGTCCTTTCTCTACCTTCCTGTAAGGGTATCTCTTGGGGAACAATATAGTAATAATAGTAGAAATATTTGTAGTAGCTAACATTTGTATAATATCTACTGCATGCCAGATACTGTGCTGATCCCTTTACAATCATTTTCTTATTTGATCTTGACAATAACTCTGAGAGGTGGTTGCTGTTATTAATCTCATTTTCCAGGTGAATAACCTGAGACAAATACAGGTTAAGTGACTTGCTCAGGGTTGCACACTTAATAAGCATCTGAGGCTGGATTTGAATTCAAATCTTCCTGACTCCATGCCTGGCACTCTATTCACTGTGCCACCTCACTTATATGGGGGTGGAGGTGGGGAAGAGTCTCTTTTTCTGTCTCCATTTTATTTAACTTTTAGTTTACTTTTTGAGATTCTGTAGACTCATATTATCTACAAAAACTGATAGTTTTATTTCTAGGCTTATTCCATCCATTTCTTTTTTCTTGTCTTATACCCAATATTTCTGGCACTCTGTTAAATAATTGTGGTGGTCAGGAACATTCTTGCGGTGAAGGCTTCTAGTCTTTCTCCATTACTTATGATGTTGGTTCTTATTTTTAGATAGCTACTTAACCATATAAAGTTAAAGTTCATTTAGTCTTAATCTTTCTAGTGTTTTAGAAGAAATTGATGTGGGATTTTTGTCAAGACCTTTTTCAGCATCTGTTGATGTAATCTTATGCTTTTTATTATGTTATTAATATGGTCTTTTATATTTATAGTTTTCCTTTTCATTCCTGGTATAAATTCATTCTGGTCATAAAAAGTAATTAAAAATATGTTGTTGCAATCTCTTTGCTGATATTTCATCTACTATGTAGTCGCTGATATTCATTAGTGATATTATTTTACAGTTTTCTTTGTATCCCTCTAGTTTAGGTTGCAAGACCATATTTGCATTATTTGAAGAGTTTGTAAGTTCACTTTAAAAAATCTAACATGGGGCAGCTAGGTGGTGCAGTGGATAGAGCACCAGCCCTGAATTCAGGGGGACCTGAGTTCAAATATGACCTCAGACACTTAACACTTCCTAATTGTGTGATCCTGGGCAAGTCACTTAACCTTAATTGCCTCAGGGAAAAAAAAATCTAGCATTTCATCTGTGAAAGGGTATGCTTTTCTCCAATGCAGAGCCCAAATCCTTAAAATCTTAATTATGCTGGCTTTAACCTTTTTAAACCTGGTTTTGAGATGCAGAGTAACTGGAACACTTTCTGATGTGAGTTTTTTAGCACATTTCTTTTGTATCTTTCTGTGTGGCTGACTGAGAAAGTATCCTATATTGTACTCAAGGTTCGTTGTTCTGTTGACTTTTACAGAGACCTATATAATATACATATTATATTTATTAATATGTTATAATATATAATGTATTTTGTTTATTTAATATATTATATATATTAACATATATAATATTAAATAAACATATATAATATTAATTAAATATATAATTAAAAAACCATATATAATATTAAATAAAAAATAATATTAATATTATATATGTTAATATATATAATATATTAAATAAACAAAATACATTTTAATCAAGAACAGGTTATATCAGACTAATTTACTTTTTTGACACAATTAACTGGTAGATCAGGAGGAGACTGAAAATATTGTTTACTTAGATTTTAATGAATCATATGAGTGTCTCATGTTGTTGAGAAAAAGATAGATGTGACCTAGATAGAGAACTAATTGGATGACTGGATCCAAAAAGTAACCATCTGTCATGTAATGTTATTTTGGAAATTCTTTGGTGAAGTGCTTGGGATATATTGCTTGGCCTTGTGCTGTTTTAACTGCTTTTATGAGCAACTTGAATAAAGGTACAGATAGTATACTTATCAAATTTGCAATTGATATAAAGCAGAAAAGGATACTTAACTTACTGGATGACAAAATCAGGATCTACAATATTCTGACAGCCTTGAACATTGAGCCAAATTTAATAATTTATAGGGATAAATATAAAACCTTAGGTGATTTCAAAAAAACACCAGAAATTCAAAATGGGGGAGCATGACCAGAAAACAGTTCATCTTAAAAAGAATCTGGGGATTTCAGTGTATTACATAATTAGTTAGACAACAAAATTATTCCAGAATCTTCCTAAAAATTTCTCTTTTTGCTTCATATATAATAAGTTGTTAAATCTTGTCAATTAAAACTCAATAGCATCTTTTGAACATTTTCCTTTTTTTAGTCACATTACCCTTATCTTACTATAGTCCATTATTCTTCACCTGGTCTGACATTTTAGTACTTTTAAAAATTATTTCTATATTTTTTTGCCATCACTATTCTTATGTCAGTAGCCCATTTTCTTTTCCTATTATGTAATTTCTCTTTGATATCTTTTAATCCTAAACTTCTTCATAGTTCCTCATTGGTTTTATATTATAGTTTTTTCATGCTAATCATGTACCAGTACATTTAACTCTTTGAAGAGGGTTTTTTTTTTGTCTTTTTATCATGTAATAACATAGTTAGATTGTTGCTATTAGGAAGATAGGCTTTTGCTTTCATGGGAAGCATGGGAACAGTAAAAGAGCTTTGCAATTTCCCAAAAGCAACCCAACTTATTTTTTTCCTATTTAACTCTGGATCTAGTTTATTGTCCATCTGTACTGTCTAATTCAGATTATATACTGATGGACAATCACTAAAGGTCTTTTATTCAAATTGCTGTTGTAATTTGGGCAAAAGACTTTCTTGATCCATTTGTCTTTTCTCTTTTGAGTGATTGTAATAGGAAAGAGGGAAAAATATGTAAAGAAAGATAATGATTTCAGGTTTAAGTTGTCTGCAGACATATAGTTTAAATGTCCGGTAGCTTGTGTTGATATGAAGCTGGAATACAGAGGATTAAGAGATTATAGATGAAGAAAAGAAGGCGGCCTAGGATTGAACCTACATGAACACCTATAATTACAGGAAATTATATAAATGATGAACCAGCAGAGGATAGTGATAAGAAGTGGTTACATCGGTAGGAGACAAATCAGAAGAAAGATAATAGCATCACAAAAACCCAGAGGGGAGAGTCTTCAGAAGAAAAAGGTGATCAACAGTATCAGATGTTGAAGTTATTAAATGCTTACAATGTGCTGCATAATGGGGATATAGATAACAAAGTAAAAAATCCTTGCCATCAAAGAACTCATATTCTGATAGAGGAAACAACATGCAAACAGCTATGTGGATAAGACAGATATATAGGGAATATTGGAAGTAATCTATGAGATTCTACTAGCTGTAGCTCTGGGAAGGTAGTAGCAGTGGGAGAGTGGAAAAGGATTTGGAAAAGGTCTTTTGAAGAAGGTCAAATATGAATTGAGTCCTGAAGGAAGCAAGGAGGCAGAGGGGAAAGCATTCCAGGTGTAAAGAACAGCCAATAAAAAAGCATGGAGTTAGAGAAAGTGTGTCATATTTGAGGAACAATAATGCCATAGTTGCTATGGAGTGGTAGTAAAGTTATAAGATCAAAAAAATGAGCCAAGTTTTGAAGACTTTTAAGAGCCAAATGTGATTATATATAAATATAGACTGGAGAGAGGCTAGGTAGGGTGAAGATTGAGAAATGGATAGCTTTAATAATTAAGATAATATAATTATAAAAAAGATAATTACTTGGAACTTCTGAAAGGGTAGTTCCAGTTATGTAATGAGTTGGAAAACTAGATTGCAGAGGATATGGGAGGGAAAAGGAGTGGAGTCGCTAATTGTAGATGGCTTTTTCAGTGAGTTTAGCCACAAAGGGATGAAGGACAAAAGCAATAGTGGAATGGTCAGATCATGTGAGGGTTGGGTGTTGTTTTTCCTTATGGTAGAGGAGCATATTTTGAGTGATGTAGGCTGGAGAAGAGAGAAACATAAGTTTTTGATGAATGGACTCAATTTTTTTCAGTGACATGTAAGACCAAGTTTCTCAGCTTATGTGATGGGAAATAGGTGCCATGGGAAATTTGGGGAAGTTTGAAAAAATTTTGAAATAGTTATTGTCATAAGCAAGATAGAAAATCAGTAAGGGATGTATTAAAAGATTGCTTTGCTGCAGTGAGAGCCCAGTTGAAATTCTTTAGGAAAAGTTTGTGGTGGACCTAGTCAATATAGTTTTACGATTTTTCTCTTGCTCCATTCAGTAGCACATAAATAGGAATGAAGATAGAGGGTAGAAAAAATACAAATTGGGGATCAGCAAGACATGTTAGTGATAGGATGAAAAAGCAAGGAGCTCAAGCCTAAAAGGTAGTTGTGGTATTCACTTGGTAGCTAATGGAAAAGCAGTGAGGGGAGTGAAAAGATTACAGCAAGGGTGAAGAACAGTTTCACAAGTCATAAAGCAGAGGAAAAGCTAAAAAGACAAGAGACTCTTATCATATAATGGAATTTCAGAGTTCATGAATATTGAAGTAGAATATTGAAGTTTGTGGGTGATAACCATCTTTTTGTAACTAAGGTGGAGTGGAAGAGTAGATTAAGAAAATTGAATGAACCAAGGAACTGAAAAGTTAGAGTTGTTGAGCTCATAATAGTATATACTCAATCTAATTTCCCTTCTTTTTGTTATGTTATGATTGCTAATAATTAAGGATTAACATATATAGATTTATTTGTTTCTTTATTAAAAGTTTTTATTTGCAAAACATGTATGGGTAATTCTTCAACATTGACCCTTACAAAACTTTCTGTTACAAATTTTTCCCCCTAATCCTCACCCCTCCCTAGATGACAGGAAATCCACTACATGTTAATTATGTTAAAATACTTGATAAATCAAATATATGTATACATATTTCCACATTTATTATTGTTGTGCAAGAAAAATAATATCTACAAGAAAAAAAATCAGAGAAAGGAAACACAATGCAAGCAAACATCAATAGAGAGCATGAAAATGTTACGTTGTGGTCCATCCACATTTCATATCCCTCTCTCTGGGTGTATATGGCTTTCTTCACTGAACAATTGGAATTGGTTTGAAACATTTCATTGTTGAAGAGAGCTATGTCTATCAGAATTGAGCATCATATAGTATTGTTGTTGCTGTGTATAATGATGTCCTGGTTCTGCTCATTTCACTCAGCATCAGTTCATGCAAGTCTCTCCAGGGCTCTCTGAAATCATCCTGCTGGTCGTTTCTTATAGAACAATAATATTCCATAGCATTCATATACTGTAATTTATTCAGCCATTCTCCAATTGATGGGCATCCATTCAGTTTCCAGTTTCTAGCCACTACAGAAAGGGCTGCCACAAACATTCTTGCACATGTAGGTAGTTGTTTTAAAAAATTATTTGGCTACTGGACTTTATTTAGAATGAATTCATTTTATATTTTCAATCTCATTTCAAAATTAGATTCCCCAATAAAGTATGGCATCTAAAAACCCTTTTTTCAGTTCAATGACTTTTTTCCATTTTCAACCGGGGGTATTCCATTCAACCTGCTAATAAGCCAGTTGAAGTTAATTAAATGGATAGTATTTATTTCCCTTTCCAGCCATCCAGATTAGTCTTTTGACTCTTCTGATTCTCTTATATGTGGTGCAAACATAAATAGAGAAAAAAAAAAGTTAGATATCTCCACTTTAAGCATAAAAATCTCCCATTACTATCTTAATAACAATCAAAAGGATGTCATTTCATGTTGGCACTCTGAAGAAAGAGTAAAATATCTTTGCCACTATATCAGACATTTTCAGTTATAGTTAGTTGTTGGTTACATCTAATTGAATATGCATAACAGTGCTCCTGGAAAAACTTGAATGTATTTGTTGATTTTTTTTTAAACAAATTGAGATAAATCTTCCCAGAATTAATGTTTTAGTAACAAAACTGTTTTTACTATTATTTAAGTAATGAGTTTACTCTTAAGGATTCAAGAACTGCTAGTATTTTTTTTTTTATTAGTTTCCCCTTTTTAATGGTGCAAATTTGTGTACTTGTTATTCACAATACTTCAAAAGAGTTATAATTTCACTGGGAATTGACAAGTTCTCTACAGATTGCCAATCATTCCTGCCTTTAGAAAACATCCTTCTTGCTTTACAGTGTTTTACTGTGGCTAAAATATTTAATCTTCTGGTGGCCAAATTCCTGACAATATGGTTATTTATAATATGAACTGTCATTATAGAATAAATTTCAGGAAAAAAGTTGATTCTGCACATCATTTTTCAGTCTAACTATAGTTTTTTGTTGAACATTTTAAATTTATTTGAACAAGAGTTTTATATTAGTTTTATCACAAGAAAATTTAATTCTGTAACTTGATTTAAAAAATAAACACTAGATAGTTTTGAAACAATCCTTATTCCTTTAGATCTAGACTAAAAGAATAATCCTATATTTTCCATTTCTAATATGTATATAGTAGATAAAGATTTTTGTTATGAGAATGATGCCGTATTTATCATAACAGTGTCTGTCCCATGTTTAAAAGACAAAACAAAAAACTTGATAGTATGTGTAGAAATTGGATTTATGTTCATGTGTTAACAATTTTTTTCAACTATTCATTGTCTTAAATTACACCCTAAAGCATCTTTTAAAATGTTTTACAAATTATTTCCTTTCTTTTAGTACTTATCCCTTCATATTATCTTACCTGAGGCAGAGGTTTCTTATATGTGATTGAGGAAATAAATTACAGTGTTTTAACAGTGGTGATTCTGGGACAGTGCTATAATCATAGAAACAGAGGGAATTGATTCAAAAAAAATTAAAATAAACAGAGAGGAAAAGAAATTTGATTTGGAAGAAGTACTTCATGGTGGAAATGTTTAAAATATGATGTGGTGAGAATATATAAAATGAAATAACCTTGGAGCAACTTTGATTTCCTTTAAGTTCCTGCCACTCTTTAATTATTCAGTCATAGCCATGCAGTATTCCAGCTAAAAGACACCATCAATATCATCATGTTTAATTGAGATCAAGAATGGTTAAGTGATTTTTTTTTAAAAGTCATTAATATCAGACTTAATCCAAGAACCCATGAGCTTTAATTTCTAACCTATTACTCTTTCTGATAGCTTGCTCTGTATTTCAAAAGATGTTTACTATAGTCTCTAGAATCACAATGGGTAGTTCATTTGAAGGTTTAATTGATTATATTTTTCCTTTGATACAGAAATCACCTGCAAAGAAGCTGAGCCATGCAATTAGTAAATCTCTGGGTTGTGTACCCACCAGGGAACCCCCACATCCTGTTTTTCCTGAGCAACCAGAGAAGCCCCTTGATCTTGCACATATAATGTAAGTAAAATCCTCTGTGTCAGTTTTTTCCTACTGGTATCTGACTTTATGTATATATTGTAGTCAAAGATCAAGTGCTACCTCACAGCCATGGTGTAATTGTTTGGTTCCCTAGGTTTAGGGATTTACACAGAAGTTAGCAGATATAGTAACAGAAGACTTAATAGATTTTATTTCCATCTAAGAATTAGCCCTTAAATTTGGAATCCAAAAGAATGTTTTAGTATTTAAGGAAAGAAAAAAAAAGCATGCTATTGTAGAACATTCTCTTCCTTGCTTTAGATAAAGATCCAAATTATGATCGCTAGGGAACCTCTGGAAAAAGTTGAAGAAAGAGATAGGCACATCTGACCACCCTAACTCTTCTACACATCAGATAGAACCTATAATAGCCCAAAGTCTCTTTCTTTGCTCTATGTATTCACTTTTCTTCTTTTCTAGAGTAAACAGAGGAAACAGACCCCCAAACCTCATTTAAGCTACAGTAGTGGGTTAGGAAGTCAGACACACCTTAGTAATGCTCTTAAGTGTTGTGGGCTTCTTTCCACTTGTGGTAATATAATTCAGATTTCTTAATGGTGAAGAATGAAACAAGTTTGCCTGGGATTTGTTGAATCTTGCATTAACATCTACATATAAGTTTAGGATCTAACTGTTAGAAACTCATTCTTAAGAAGGACACTAGCATTTTTTTTTAAAAAGTCATTATTGCACTAGGTATAGTACTATTGGTTGATTTGTCCTTGTCTTAGAAGAGACCAACCTTTTTTTTATAGAGGAACCTCGAACTACACTGTGGAAAATTTGTTTTTAAATTGATGTAGTTTTGACATGTCAGGCATTTTCCAAAAAAAAAAAAATCACCACTCTTACATTCTCATAAAATATTTGAGTAAAACCATCTAAGATACTGATTGCTTATACTATAAGTAAATCTTCATTTTTTATAATTTATCATTTGTTAACAGAAAGGAAGAATGTTTTTTAACTTATAATTTGGAACTGACATTGTGTGGTTGTTTTTTGGTGTCTTCATTTATTTTGAGGTGTAATTATGTGAATTATTTTTTTTGGTCCTCATAAAAGTCTTTCTATGTTTCTTTGAGTTCTTACTATTTGCCCTCTTTTCTGTGACAGAAACAAAAGATAAAGGATTGAATTCACCTGTTATATAAATTAAGAACGTAAAGATTAATTTTTATAATCATATTTAAAATATATGTACTGTGACCAACTTGGGAGAAGAGAGAGAAAAAAAAATTAATTGGCTATGTAAATGAGAGAGGGAGTAGCTGGAGATAATTGCTTCTTGGTTAAAAGAATAAATAAATAAAAATTGTTATTCCCTCCCATCATAATAGTAAAAAAGTACGTATGTGATCATCCATATATATTCAAGTCAAGTTAACAATCATTTATTAAGTGTTTACTATGTCCCAGGAACTATGCTAAATATTAGGGATACAAAGAAAGAGAAAACAATATCTGCCTCTTCTAGTCTGGAAACAGATTCACCCAAATCTCAGGCCCTCATTGCCTTTGGTATACTGTTTAAAACAGCGTTGTGCCATGGATAATAGCTCGTCTTAGATGATGGTTGTTTTAATTTGCCAGTAAAAAAAAGAAAAAGCATTAGACTGGATTAAGTTTCCAGGTCACCAAAAGGGAAATGGATAAGTGCATGGTGCATGTGAGTAGACTGAAACAAATCATTAACAAATGGCTGTGTCTGAAAAGTGCTGGCAAAGGATGTTGTAAGAGATAGAAGCCTAGAACATAATAGGGGTCAGTCAAAAATGAGAAGTATATTCATGGAAAGCTGTCATACTCTGTTGCTATCATGTAATGTTAAGTGTTCTAATACAGAGGTGTCAAACACAGCTATGATCTACATCAATAGTGGCAGCAATACTTCTAATTCCCTTTCTCCCTTAACTAGATTAAAATATAATGGGGAAATATTTAACAAAATAAACAGAAATACAATAGATCATGGATTTTTGTTAATATATGGCTTTTGAAATCAATATGTGACCAGCAAAAGTCCTCATGTAACTGTTAGTGACCCTTATGAATATATAGTATTATTACTATTACTAGTATATTCTTTTGTTTCCAGAATCCAGCAAAACAAGTTTTTCTTCTCTCTCTTTTTTTTTTTGGTGGCATGCCTTATAGTATATGCTTGAATCCTTGATCTCTCCAACTTGCCACCTTGATAAGTTAGATTGACAGTCTACTTCTCTTCTAATTAGTGAACTGATAGATAATCCTTTTTTCTTATCCAAATTAACTTCCTTATTGACAAAATCTATCTTTGTAATTTATAAAGTTCCTTAAGAAATATAAAGAATGAGGTATGATTTTTCAGACAATATCACAAAAAAAAAAAAACTTTCAAGCATTCATATGTATTCCACTATTTCTTGCAGAGAAATAAAATAAAACTGCTTTTTTTTCCCAGAAGTTTTCTTGAAGCTTTCAATTTGCTCTTTCAGCACAGTTTATTAAGAGTTTGATTCAGTTCTGTTGCTAAAGATTACAAGTTTGAAAATTTATTGTTTTTTAAAGACTTTAATTTTCTAAAATTTAAACCTCATCTCACTCATGAATAATTGTTGTTCATTGAAAACAAGCAAACTAGTCTTATACCTCTTCAATGAGAAGACAAAACTTTTTGATCTTGGTTCTCTGTAGGTCTGACTAAATGTAAGATAAGAAAATGCCCACTGTCTTTCCTCAAGCCCATTGGTAAGTCTAGTCTGACAAGGAGAGTGGGACATGAGCCAAAAATTTTAGCTGTCTTGCATTCCCTTAATGATTTTCTTTCTCTTTTCTTTGTTACCTCACCCATATCTAGATTAAGGATTGCTTTCTCTATGCAGAGAAATTAATTGGTAATTATTACTTCTGTTAAAGCTTAGAGCGAAATTTGTGTCTGTAAAACAAAACTGATTTCTTATTCAATGAAACTCCTTTATCTTTCTCATAACTAAACTACATTTAAATGAGCAGTACATTTTGAACATTTTCTCCATGCTTTATTTAAAGATTGTAATTGCCCAGGTAATCAAATCATTTCTTTAACTAAAATAATACTTTTGAATAACTTCTCTTTGTGTTTCATGCTGTTGGTTATCCTTTTTTATTATTGCCACTCTGACACAGAATCAACATATATTTCTGTTTACGGAACAAAATCTTAATTCTTATTTTCAACCTCCTTCTTATACGTTCTGAACTTCAGCCAATAAAGCAATCTAGTATACTTAGAGTATGTTCATTTTTAGATGTAAACTCTTTTGTATGACACAATAATTTGGCTAGTTTTCTTCTTATTCATGATGTCTTTAAAGAAGTGCTATAAAAATTCACTAGATGAGGAGTAATAGAAGAACATTTGTGTCCCAAAGAATGAATAAGGTCTAAATTTTTTCATTACTTAGTTATTAAAATACATTTTTGTGATTCTTTTTTTTATTTATTAATACTTTTTATTTGCAAAACATATGTATGGGTAATTCCTAAACATTAACCCTTACAAAGCTTTCTGTTACAAATTTTTCCCCCCACTCCCCACCCCTCCCCTAGATGGCAGGATATCCACTACATGATAATTATGTTAGAATACTTAAGAAATCGAATATATGTATAGTTATTGCATCATTTTTTGTGCAGGAGAAATCGTATCTACAAGAAAGAATAATCCGATAAAGGAAATACAATGCAAGCAAACCTCAATAGAGAACATGAAAATGTTATGTTGTGGTCCACATTTCACATCCCTCTCTCTGGGTGTATATGGCTCTCTTCACTGAACAATTGGAACTGGTTTGAAGAGAGTCATGTCCATTAGAACTGATCCTCATATAGTATTGTTGTTGCCATGAATAATGATCTCCTGGTTCTGCTCATTTCACTGAGCATCAGTTCATGCAAGTCTCTCCAGGCCTCTCTGAAATCGTCCTGCTGGTCGTTTCTTACAGAGCAATAATATTCCATAACATTCATATACCATAATTTATTCAGCCACTCTGCAAATGATGGGCATCCATTCAGTTTCCAGTTTCTAGCCACTATAAAAAGGGCTGCCACAAACATTCTTGCACATGTGGGGCCCTTTCCTTCTTTTATGATTTCTTTGGGATATAAGCCCAATAGAAACACTGCTGGGTCAAAGGGTATACATAGTTTGATAACTTTTTGAGCATAGCTCCAAATTGCTCTCCAGAATGGTTGGATCTGTTCACAGCTCCACCAACAATGCATCAGTGTCCCAGTCTTCCCACATCCCCTCCAACATTCATCTTTATCTTTTCCTGTCATTTTAGCCAATCTGACAGGTGTGTAGTGGTACCTCAGAGTTGTCTTAATTTGCATTTCTCTGATCAATAGTGATTTGGAGCACCTTTTCATATGATTATAAATAGTTTTAATTTCATCATCTGAAAATTGTCTGTTCATATCCTTTGACCATTTATCAATTGGAGAATGTCTTGAATTCTTATGAGACAATTCTCTATATATCTTAGAGATGAGACCTTTATCAGAACCCTTAAATGTAAAGATGATTTCCCAATTTGATGCTTCCCTCTTAATCTTGTCTGCATTAGTTTTGTTTGTACAGAAACTTTTTATCTTGATATAATCAAAATTATCTATCTGGTGTTCAATTAAGAGTTCCAGATCTTCTTTGGACATAAATTTATTCCATCTCCACAGGTCTAAGAGGTAAACTATCCTATGTTCCTCTAATTTGGTTATAATATCACTCTTTATATCTAGATCATGAACCCATTTAGATCTTATCTTGGTGTGGTTAGGTGTGGGTCCAGCCTTAATTTCTACCATACTAGTTTCCAATTTTCCCAGCAGTTTTTGCCGAATAGTGAGTACTTATCCCAAAAGTTGGGGTCTTTGGGTTTATCAAACACTAAATTGCTAACATTATTACCTAGCTTATCCTAATATCCTATCCTATGCCACTGATCGACTGCTCTATTTCTCAGCCAGTACCAAATGGTTTTGATGACCGCTGCTTTATAATATAGTTTTAGACCTGATACAGCAAGGCCACCTTCATCTGTCTTTTTTTTTTCATTAATTCCCTTGAAATTCTTGACCTTTTGTTCTTTGTCTTCCAAATGAACTTTGCTACTATTTTTTCTAGATCTGTAAAATAATTTCTTGGGAGTTTGATTGTTATGGCACTAAATAAGTAAATTAGTTTGGCTAGTATTGTCATTTTTATTATATTCGCTCAACCTACCCGTGAGCACTTAATGTTTTTCCAATTGACTAGGTCTGATTTTATTTGTGTGGAAAGTGTTTTGTAGTTTAGTTCGTATAGTTTCTGACATTTTCTGGGGAGATAGATTCCCAAATATTTTATGCTATCATCATTTTTGTTATTCTTGCTTTAAAGTAATAGATGTAACTGTATAAAAATGGCATTCTTCCTCCCTGTTCCACCCCTCCACCCACTTTTTTTTTTTTAATTAAAGTGCTTCTTAGTGTCACTTACCAAGCAGATTACTTCGTTGTTTGCATTTTCCCCCATCTGAGCTGAAAAAAGGAAAGGCAGATTGAGGGAGGTGGTGGTCAGGAGCAATATACCAGTGAGAAGGGAAAGGATGAAAGAAAAGAAAAAGTATAACTTGGGAAAATAGGATGGGATAAAATAGGATAAATTAATTAATTAATCTTAACTAAATTAATTAATCTTAACTAAAATGGAAGTGGATAGCAGACTGGATTAAAAGTCAGAATCTTACAAATGTGTTTACAAGAAACATTTTTGAAGCAGAGAGATACAAATAGAGTAAAGGTAAAAGGCTAGAGCAGAATCTATTTTGCTTCAGCTGAAGTTAAGGGAAAAAAAAAGCAGGCATAGCCATTCTGTTCTCAGATCAAATAAAAGCAAAAATAGCTCTGATTAAAAGAGATAAGGAAGGAAACTGCATCTTTCTAAAGGAATCCATAAATAATGAAGAAATATCAATACTAAACATATATGCACCAAGTGGTATAGCATCCAAATTCTTAGAGGAGAAGTTAAGTAAATTGCAAGAAATAGACAGTAAAATTATACTACTATGGGATTTCATGAGACCTCCCTCTTTCAGAATTAAATAAATCTAACCACAGAATAAACAAGAAAGAAGCTAAGGAGGTGAATAGAATTTTTAAAAAGTTAGGTATGATTAATCTTTTGGGGAAAATTAAATAAGGATAGATAGGAATATACCTTTTGCTCAGTGATTTATGACACCCGCACAAAAATTTACTATAAAAACCTCACAATCAAATGCAAAAAGGCAGAAATAGTAAATGAATCCTTTTCAGATTATGATGCAATAAAAATTGTGTATAATAAAGGGCCATGGAAAAATAATTAACTGGAAACTAAATAATCTAATCCTAAAGAATGAATGGGGCAATTCCCCTCCCCAAATAAAACCCCAAAACAAACTTAATGAAGGAGAGAGTAATTCAGTACTTAATTAATTTGACTCAGTAGTTAAATTATTTGAGGGAAATACTAAAGTTATTTGATATTTCCAGAATTCATCAGATTTAGAAGTTGGCATGGGTAGATCATCATGTGTCATTTAAGGAGTGACTATCATATAAGCATACAAATCCATTTACCTTAATGTTTTCTTCCTTTACACTTGATGAATCTCCTCACTCATGTAACTTTCTGATCCCATGCTAATGAATGCTCTCAAGTAGTAGAAAAAGTGATTGAATCTAGAATTACATGACCTGAGTCCTCCCTTTGACACTTAGTATCTGTACTTGGATAAGTCATTTTTGCCTCCTCGCCTCTATTTCTTCATCTGTAGAATGAAAGTGTTGGACCAGATTTCGCTAAGTTGCCTTCCTATTTCAGATTTATATTCTTTTGACTATCAAAATACCATTCCTTCTTAAGGACTTAATAAAAATACTTTCTCATGCTTGTTTTAAGAGAAAAGAGAATAAAAAAAATAAGGGGAAAAGAAAATTCTGTAAATTTACCCTACTACAACATAAGCCATTCCACCCTATCCAGATCAGGCTAATTTTGGATAAATATTAAGCATTTATTAATTGACTACAAAGGGCAGCTGTGTGGCATAGTGGATAGAGTACAGGCCTAAAGTCAAGAAGATCTGGTTTCAAATTTGACCTCAGAAATTTTTTAGCTGTGACTTAAACCCTGTTTGCCTCCGGTTTTCTCATCTATAAAATGAGATGGAGAAGTAAATGGCCAATCAGCCCAATCTCCTTGCCAAGAATTTAACCCTAAATGGGGTCACAAAGAGTCAGATAAATTGAACATGACTGAACAACAATAAAATATGCCACACACTTTCTAATTGCTAGATATACAAAGACAGAAATAAAAAAGTTTCTGCCTTTGAAGAGCTTACTGTGTAAAGAGGGGGAAACAATGAGTATGTAAAGTGGATGGACCTTTGCGGGGAAGGTACTAACGGTGGGGAAAGAATAAGTTCAGAAAACGCTTCAGGTAGTGCTTGAGCTGAGCCTTAAAGGAAATTAGGGGTTTTAAGGGTCAGGGATGCCCTAGTGATGAGGGATTGCCTTCCAAGCATGAGGAGCAGTCAATGCAAAGAAAATGGAGCTTTGTATGAGAAAACAGTTCAAAGACTATTACCTGAAAGGGTGTAAAGGGAAATGATAAGCAATAAGCTGACTAGGTAGGTTGGAACTTTGTCAAGGGCTTTACATGCCAGATAAAGCGGTTTCATTTGCTACTAAAGATAATAAGGAACCGCTGGAGTTTGGAGTATTGGAGCCAGAGATTTGAGGCAGAGAGACCAACTAGAAGATCCATGCAGTGTAGAAGTAAGGATTGCATGAAGTAGGGTTATGGCTGTGTGATTGGAGAGAATTTTGAAGATAATTCCTGACATCCTGATTCTAAAATCAAGAAGAGCTAGTTTCGAATCCTGACTCAAATATTCAATATCTGTGTGGACCTGGTCAGTTCATTTAAACTTCCTAAGCCTAACTTTTCCTCATCTATAAAATGGCATACAGTTTAATGTGGGTCTTTGACTTCCTTTCAAGCCTGAACCTATGATCCTGGACTGGTAGAAAGTGAGAGAGATGACATTAGAAGCCAGATTCTTCAGCTCTAAATCCAGAGCTCTTTCCATTACATTGTAGCATTTTTCATCCATCAGTGGTCATCAGTCCTAAAGCTGAATGCTTCTGGTTAAGGTGAGCTTACTACCTCATAAAGAAAGCTAAGTCACTTTTACCCAGTTCCAGATGTTAACTATGACTAATAACTTCTATCAATTGGTCCTTATTCTTTGTCCTGAAATTTTACAGAATAACCTTTATCCCTTCTTTGAATGATAGCTATTGTAATCTAGTACAAAGCTCCTTAAATTGTGGACTATTAGCCCATATGGGATCATGTAACTGAATGTGGGTGATGCAAAATTATGATTTATGATCAATAAATGTTTGCTTTGTATACATATCTTATATACCTATGTACCTGGAATAGTATAAAAATTTCTCTGGTGAAAAGAGGTCTTGAGTGGAAAAACTTTTAAGAAGTGCTACACTACACAGACTTCTTTGGTCTTCTCAGCCTAGGCTTTTTTTAATGATAAGTTCTGTCTCTCAAGATATGCCTTCTTCTCCTACTTGGACTTTAAATAATGTTTGAAGGATGTTTCTGGCATTCCTGCTAGCTCCCTAATTGTGACATTAAAGATGGAGAGCCAGTCATATCACTTGATAGAACCTTCCTATAAAATTCCTCTTTCTAATACCCCTATCTGTTTTCCAAATTACTGAGCTTTACTGATACATGAAGCATTGCTAAAAACCAGGAGGAGTCCTACCCGTATAATACTAAAGGAAGAGGGAAGACTGAGTATAACAGTTTTTTCATACTAGGAAATTGATTCTTGCAGAATTATCTTGTATTTTCTATTCCTATCGTGGTTAAAAAAAAAATCACTGTGCCTAAGGCTCTGGTTGTATCCCTGAATGTATCCCTTCTCTCCTTTCCTACTTTTCTTGACCATGCCATGCCCCTACTCATAAACTCCAGTTGTTCTCTTTTACCTCCAAGAATAAACATGAAATTCCCACTTTGCCATTTAAAACCCTTTCAGCCTGGCTTCTTCCTGCCTTTCTTGTCACTGTATTCCCCTTCATACACTCAGAAATCTAACTATACCAACCTTCTTGCCTTTCCTCACACATAGTACCCCATTTGGGCTGCCAAACCATCAGTAAACATTTATTAAATGCCTCCTATAGAGCAGTTATTATGCTGAGCCCCAGTGATACAGAGACAAAAAAAAATACAGTCTCTTCACTCAAGGAGTTCACAATCTAATGAGGGAAACAAGCAAGCAAATATATACAGGTAAGCTATATTGAAGTTAGATAGGAAATAATTAAGAGAAGGAAGGCACTAAAATTAAGATGGGTTGAGTAACATAACCCTTACCATTTGATTTCCCTTATCAAAAATCTGTAGTGATTCTTAAATGTCTACAAGATAAATATTGGCATTCAAATATTTTCTGTTTTTCTAACTATAATTGTGGATTTTCACTTCTGTAACTTTGTTCATATATTCCCTCTTGTCCTCATTTCAACATATTGCCATATCTCTATTTGTCCCCAAAACATTTATCCAACATAAATATTCTGGCACATTTTAGGAATGATTGCTATATTCAGACTGCTGTTCTAGATGCTGGATAGAATAGAAAATTTAACCAACTAGATGGTATAGTGTGTATAGAGTACTGAGCCTGAAGTCCTATCTCATATATCTTAACATTTGTTTGCATCAGTTTCCTTATCTGTAAAGTGGGGATCATAATATCACTTACCTCCCTGGATTATTGTAAAGATCAAATGAAATAATAATTGTTAGTAAGCACACTGCCTCATACATAATAAACTCTATGTAAATGTTAGCTGATATTGTTGTTGTTATTATTAAACTCGTTAATTTTGGAGAAAGATGTGCCACTTTCCTTTATAAAAGCTGTTTTATCCTCCTCAATTCTAGAGTTCATCTCAAATAGAAACCTTGCTTCCAGACTTTTCCTTCTTTTCTTAAGAAACTTTGATTTTTACTTCTCTGTTGTCTGACTCTTCTACTTTCAGACACACCCATGCCTTTTTTTTTGGGGGGGGTGAGGCTATTGGGGTTAAGTGACTTGCCCACTTAAGTGACTGGGGGACTTAAGTGACACAGCTAGGAAGTATTACGTATCTTTGGCCAGAATTGAACTCAGGTCCTCCTGACTTCAGAGCTGGTATGCTATCCATTGCGCCAAATAGCTGCCCCATGGCTTCTTATTTTTTTGTTTTTAATTTATTTTTTTTTAATTTGCAAAACATATATATGGGTAATTCTTCAACATTAACCCTTACAAAGCTTTCTGTTACAGATTTTTCCTCCCTACTCCCCACTCCTCTCCTAGATGGCAGGATATCCACTACATGTTAATTATGTTAAAATACTTGACAAATCAAATATATGTATACATGTTTCCACACGTATCATTGTTGTGCAAGAAAAATCGTATCTACAAGAAAGGATAATATAATGCAAGCAAACATTGATAGAGATCATGGAAATGATATATTGTGGTCCACATTTCATATCCCTCTCTTTGGGTGTATGTGGCTTTCTTCACTGAACAATTGGAGGTGGTTTGAAACATTTCATTGTTGAAGAGAGCCATGTCCATCAGAATTGATCATCATATAGTCTTGTTGTTGCATGGCTTCTTATTTTAAAAAAAAGTCATAAATTCTTTTGCTTGTCCCTGATGTTCTTTGTGGCCATCATTATGCAATTGGACCACACACATTTGAGTGCTTACTACTTATAAAGTTCTCTACTAATCACTGTGGAGGAGAGATGAACAACTTTTAAGTAATCCATAGTGTTCTAATAATAGCTTCCATCTTATGATTTTCAGAGTATTTTATAGTTTCCAGAGTATTTTGTTCATACTCTTGTGAAATAATATAAACATCGTTAATCCCATTTTGTAGAACAGAAAATAGATTTGTAGGGAGGCGTAGTGTTATAGAGAATATGCTGTATTTGGAATCAAAAGACCTGAGTTCAAATCCTGCTTCTAACACTAACTAGTTGTATGATTGAGGTCAAGTCCCTTAGCTCACTGAGCTTCAGTTTCCTCACCTGTAAAATGAAATGGTTGCACTAAATGACCTGAAAGATTCCTCCTAATTCTAAATATATCATCTTATACTTGTAATTAATTAGAACTTTCTCATTATTATGGCAGTTAGAAGGAGAAAATATAGATAGAGGACATAGGTGTGAATTGAATATGAAAAGATAACCCCTTTTTTGGGGATTTTTTTAAATTTTATTTTATTTGCATAACATATGTGCGGGTAATTCTTCAACAATAACCCTTACATAGCTTTCCGTTACAAATTTTCCCCCCCAACTCCCCACCCCTCCCCTAGATGGCAGGATATCCACTACATGTTAATTATGTTAAAATATTGGCAAATCGAATATATGTATACATATTTCCAAACTTATCATTGTTGTGCAAGAAAAATCTTATCTACACAAACGATATATCAGATAAAGGAAACACAATGTAAGCAAACATCAATCAAGGAGTATGAGAATGTTATGTTGTGGTCTACATTTCACATCCCTCTCTCTGGGTGTATATGGCTTTCTTCAGTGAACAATTGGAGGTGGTTTGAAACATTTCATTGTTGAAGAGAGCCATGTCCATCAGAATTGATCGTCATATAGTACTGTTGTTGCCATGTATAATGATCTCCTGGTTCTGCTCATTTCACTCAGCATCAGTTCATGCAAGTCTCTCCAGGCCTCTCTGAAATCATCTTGCTGGTCGTTTCTTACAGAACAATAATATTCCATAATATTCATATACCATAATTTATTCAGCCATTCTCCAATTGAAGGGCATCTATTCAATTTCCAGTTTCTAGCCACTACAAAAAAGGGCTGCCACAAACATTCTTGCACATGTGGGGCCTTTTCCTTCCTTTATGATTTCTTTGGGATATAAGCCCAATAGAAACACTGCTGGGTCAAAGGGTATGCACAGTTTGATAACTTTTTGAGCATAGCTCTAAATTGTTCTCCAAGATAACCCCTTTTTTAAAAATGATGAAATTAAGGGGTGAGAGAGCTATGTGTTAGGAGAAAGGGAAAGGGAGAAGTGGAATGGTACAAATTATCTGCCATAAAAAGAGGCAAGAATAAGCTTGAAAAGGGGAGGAGAAGAGAAAGTGAACCTTACTCTCATTAGAATTGGCTCAAAGCAGGCAGCTAGGTGGTTCAGTGGATAGAGCACCAGCACTGAAGTCAGAAGGACCTGAGTTCAAATCTGGTCTCAGACACTTAACATTCCCTAGGTGTGTGACCCTGGCCAAGTCACTTAACCCCAATTGCCTCAGCAAAAATTAAAAAAAAGAGAGAGAGAGAGAGAATTGGCTCACAGAGGAAATAACATACATATTCAATAGGGTTATAAAAAAAAATATCTCTTACCCTACAGGAGAATAGGAGGGGAATGGGATATGTGAAAAGGGGGAGGATGATAAAAGAGAGGGCATAATGGAAGAGGGATTGGTCAGTACCAAAATACTTTTGAGGGGGGAAAGGAAAGAATAAATAGGGAAAGTACAGTTAGCAATAATAATTGTCAAAAGAATTTCAAAGCAAGTATTTCTGATAAGGCCTCATTTCTCAAACATAGAGTGAACTGAGCCAAATTTATAAAAAAAAAAAAATAAGAGCTATGCCCCAATTAATAAATGATCAAAAGATATGATCTGTGCCCAAAGGACTATAAATTTGTGCATATCCTTTGACCTAACAACACCACTACTTGGCATGAATAGCAAAAGAGATTTTAAAAAAAGGAAAATGACTTATATGTACAAAAAATATTCACAGCAGCTCTCTTCTCAAAGCAAAAAACTTGGAAATTGAGGGGATGCCCATCAATTGAGGAATGGCTTAATAAATTCTTGTGTGTGTTTTAGATAGAATATTATTGTTCTATGGGAAATGATGAACAAGATGCTCTCAGGGAGAAAATAAAACCTGGAAAGTCCTCCATGAATTCACACAAAATGAAGTGTACTATATACAAAGTAATAGCAATGTTCCAAGATGACCAGATGTGAATAACTTTACTTTTCTCAGTACTACAGTCATCCATGACTAGTCTGAAGGACTTATGATGAAGAATATTATATCCATACTCAGAGGAACTGATTGTGTCTGAATACAGACTGAAGCATGTATTCTCTCTCTTTCTCTCTCTCTCTCTCTCTCTCTCTCTCTCTCTCTCTCTCTCTCTCTGTCTCTGCTTCTCCCTCCATCCCTTCCTTTCCTTCCTTCATTCTCTCCCCCTTTCCCCTTCCCCCCCTCTCTCCCTCTCACCTCCCCTCCTCTCAATTTTTCTTGAGAGTTTTTATTTTTATTAAGGTGGGAGATCTAATTTTTTTCACAATTTGACTTTTAAGGAAATGTTTTGCATAACTTTATAAGTAGTTTCATAATTGTGGGGACAAGGAAGAGATCCTAGAATTCAAAAATTTTAGAAACATGTAAAAAAATTTTTGAATATAACTGGGGGGGAGAATATTAAATAAATAAATAACTAAATTTAAAAATAAATATATGATTTTATGATTTAGAAAGGTGAAGGAACTTGCCTAGAGACACATAGATAGTACATGTCAGAGCTTGAACTTTAGGGATTTTGGATACAAATAGTTTAGTCTATTCTCTTGAGCTCAGCTTCTAGCTGAGAAAAAAATTTAATAATCAAAAGAATACATTTTATTTACTTGTATGATAATTCTCTGAACATTAATATAAAAGAATAATAGTAGGATAACAATTTGTCCCAGAATAATTTTTATCTGAACTTCATCCGAACAGTTGAGAATAAGATATTTAAGATATCTTAACATTTGCATACACTTTAAAGTTTACAAAGTGTTTTACAATACTTTATCATGTGAATTTCTTGACAGTTCTATAATGTTGAAGCTCTTATTACAGATGAGGAAACTAAAGTTCAGAGATATTGAGTCACTTACTGAGAGCCACACAATTATTACTTTTCTTGGACATTATTTCAAATTTAGATCTTCCTGACTCTGAAGTTCATTGTTTTGTCTATTATGGTATATGTATGTCTGTGTATATGTGTATACACACATGTATGTGTGTGTGTGAAAATTAACATTATAAGACACATTTCAAATAGGTAGTAAATACTATTGGAGTTCAGAGAAGGATGAGATAATTGAAAGATGGAGGGAGGTGGTTAAGGAAGATGTAGAGTGTAAGATTGTAATGGAGTTCTAAAATACTTATTTAAGTGAGCTTTGCATGGTAGAGGTACAGAAGTGTAACTAAAAGAGGCATATTGAAAGGATGTCATTCTCCTTACTATTGTTCTTTTATATTTGTGCTTTGTGTACTTTGCACAGGTAGATAAAATGACACTGTTGTTAATATTTCCCCCAACTAAAATTAAGCATAGTAGAGACAAATTGAATGATTTGTAGCCATGGGATCGGTAATTTCAATTTCTGCAGGCCTGGGATAATTAATTGTCAGTCAGTCAATAAACTTTTATTAATTAACTACTATATGCCAAAAAGTTGTGCTAACTGCTGGGGATGCCAAGAAAGGTAGGAGACAGAGCCTGCCCTCAAGAGAGTCACAAACTAAGATGGAAGACAACATGTAAATAGCTGTGTGTAAATAAGTCATATTTAGAATATATTGGTGAAAAATGATAGAGAGAAAGCAGTAGAGTGAGACTGGAAAAGGAATGATTTCCTGTGTGGTAGATGGAATTTTAGCTGGAAATTGAAGAAAACCAGGGAATCCAGAAAGTGGATATGAAGAAGGGGAGCACCTCAGAAATGCAAGATAGTCAATGACAGTGCCCAGAGTTAAGAGATAAAGTGCCTTGTTTGTGGTATAACAAGGAGGCCAGTGTCATTGGATTGCAGAATATTTAGTAGTTTGAAAAGTGTAAGAAGACTGGAAGTGTAGGAAGGGAACAGGTTTTCTTTGAATGTCAAATAAAAAAATTATGTTTGATCCTGGAAATGGTAGGGAACCATTGGAGTTTATGAGGGGCATGACATGATCAGAATTGTACTTTTGGAAGATTGCTTTAACAGCTGAGTGAGGAAAGGCTTGTGATAGGCAGACCAACTATCAGTAGTAGTCCAGGCTTAAAGTGATATGGGTCTGTACTAGTGTTGAGGCAATAGTGTAAAAAGAAGGGGTTTTTGGAAGAGAAGTTATGAAGATAAACTTAACAGATCTTGGCAATAGAATAAATATCAAGGGTAAAAGAGAATGAGGATTGGAAATTAACCTTTAGTTTGTGAGCCTGGATGACTGGGAGAATGGTGATCTCCTTGAGTATAATAGAGACGTTGGGGAGGTGCAGTTTGGGGGAAAAGATAAGTAGATTAGCTTTGAACATGCTGAGTTTAAGATGTTTGGATACAGGATAGCCAATTTAAGATTGTTAGGTAGTTGTTTTTATGAGATCTCCCATGTTTGTTTTTGTTTTATTTTTGTTTTTGGTAATTGCATTGCACAATAATTAGACAGCACTGAGTCTGGAGTCAGGAAGATCCAAGTTCAAAACCAGTCTTATAGTCTCTGGCTTCTTCAGTATCTTAAACTGTAAAATGGGGATAATAAAATAGGTACCCGTCTCTCAAGATTGTAAGCACTTTATAAGATGATATTTATAAAGTGCTTAACACAGTGTCTGGCACATAGTAGACACTTAATAAAAAAAAAAAAAAACTTGCTTTTTTCCCCCACCCACTTGTCAAATTGTGAAGATCAGATACAAATCCTTAAGGGTAAAATAATTTCAGTTCACTATAAAATCATTAATCTTATAGCTTGATAAAGGAATCTTGACCCTAATTAAAAGATTTCAATTCTAGTAAATTGGACAATGAAAAACAGGGTGAAAAACTGCTTTATGGTGAATAGAGAAGTTCAGAAAACTTCAGTTCCATAAACTAGAAACATTCTAAATACTAGAACATTATTGTCTTCCATATATTTACTTTTAAAAAAACAAACAAACATAATCTGTGCTGCTTTTTCAGCATGGAGATTTTGTTTTCTATTTTTATAAAATTGTCTGTTTCTTTTAACAAAACCTCTAATGTGTCAGAATACGCAAAAATTGTTTTTTATTCCTTCTTTCCAGAAGTGAAATTGGCAGTCTTTGAAGGATTGTTTTGTTTTTTAGAATCTCAGCAAAAAAAAATAATAATAATCTGATAAATTTGGTTCTTAGGACCAGCATTTTTCCCTTCATGTATCTGGGCATAATCTTTTTGGCATGCCCTAGGGAAGAGTGTTCCATTTCATTTCATTCCTGCTGCCCAAGATTTTTTGCCACCTAAGTGGCCTGCCTTTGTCTGTCTCACTTTAATTTTCTGTCTTAATAATGCTCCCATCTGAAAATGAATTCAAATAAGCCTTTCTTTTAAATCCCCACTTCTGAGTTCAGGGACCCAGTCTATAAATGAAGAATTAAAAAAAAAAAGGTAAACTAAAGAAGTAGAATTAGAGCTTAGAACCATGATGAACTTTATAGATTAACCCTTATAAAACATTTAAATATACGTACATACATATGCATATATATACATATATAAAATCTATTTATCTGTATCTTATCATGTCTGTCAGAGTCACTCTGTCCTATATCTCTGTCTTAAATACTTTGTAGTCTGAAAACATCTATGCTCATCTATCTCGTCTAACTCAACAATATCAAGACCTTCCCTCTACATGGCATTCTAATTTCCTCATTGATGCCACTGGTATTGAATCATTTCTGCCACTTATTGTTGTATGCTCTTTATTTGTTTGATCAGTTACTAAGTCATCTCCATTGCCTGAAGCATGTGGCAGAATTCTCACCTAGCCAGTCCAGCTGGACTTTTTTTTTTAGCCTGTCTCTCTTACTGTTCTGCACATCATGGCTATTCCAGTTTCTAGTTTAAATAGTTATCCAGACACCATTTGATTGTGTGTGTGTGTGTGTGTGTGTGTGTGTGTGTGTGTGTACACGCTAGTGGTGTGGTACCACTTTGATTCAGTTGAAGGCTATCCTTTAAATATATGTTCCAAATATTTGAAAAGGTCTCCACATTCCTAATAAACTTAAGATCTTCTTTATACCATCACCTCATTCAAAAATTGAGACTATTGAAACTATCTTCTACTCATAAAATGGGAAATATCTCAACACACCATAGAGATTCTAGTCAATTTTGTTTTCCTAAATCTATTCTTTAAATCCTTCCTACTATACTTCTACCAGTCAATCCACTAGTATTCATTAAGTGCTATGTGCCAGGCACTGTGCTTAGTGCAAGGATACAAAGTCCCTGCTGTCATTGAGCTCACATTATGCTAGGGGATACAACATGGAAATAACTATGTACAAATAAAATATGGACAAGATAAATCAGAGATAATAGAGAAGGCACTAACATTGAAGGGGAATCAAGAAAGATTTCTTGTGGAAGGAGGAACTTTACCTAAGACTTGGAGGAAACCAGAAAGCAGAGATGAGGAAGGAAAATATTCCCATATGATGGACAGCCAATGAAAATGCTTATTCAAGTATCAAATCTCAAATATAGAAGAAACAGATATGACATTAGCTAGGATGTATAATGTGTTCCACTATGGACTTTTAAAAGCATAGTTTTAATCATGGAAAAATTATAAGAATATCTATAAGCAAAAATTAAAATTTAGAAACAAGATTTTTGAATTTCAAAAATGAAACATGATTAACTGAAAAAAATCTCCAAAATTACTAGTATAAAAAGAAGAAAAAATGACATTCTTGTGAAGCATTTTACAAAATCAAGTTGTTGTATTTAATAGTTCTCAATTTTAACAACTATAGGTAATATCAGTAAGACCTAAGTTAAATCCATTGGGATATGTTTATTAATGGTGTGACTTTGGTCAAGTGGTTTGCAAACCTTAAAGCATAATATAAGTGTTAGCCATCATAAGAACTCAATTATCCAATTACTTTTCTACTTCAATATTTTGTCTCTTATGAATTTTAAGCAAGCGTGTCATAAGAATATATAAACAATATTATGATTATTTCATAAATCATCAATGATAAGTGATTTCAGGATCCATTTGTTAATTATGGTGAATTTTTATATTGGGTAGGAAATTGGATCAGCTCTGTATAACTCTGTCCCGTGCCTCGAGTTAATTAAGTGTAAACAGTCATTATAGGTAGAGTTATGCTACAAGCATATACAAGGGACAGTGGAAAACTAGAGAAAGAGTATGGAGATACTAATGAGCTTCAGGCCCTTGGGCCCACTGTCATAGTAAAGGACACTCTGAGATCAGGTAAGAAGTTTGAGGATAGCTAAATTTCATCTACACCAAAGGGCAAGAAAGGCATAGAAACTGGAATGTCTAATCAGTCTTTAGAAACAGTATGGGAAGACTAGAAGATACAAAATTGGTAAGGTAAAATCAGGACAGCTTAGATAGAAATATTTACTGATCAAAATAGGAATCAACACATTACTGAAGGCAAAACAGGTGAAAAAAAAAGACAGTTGAATAGATTACAGTATTAGCTATGTTTATTATTATTAGTGTGTAAGCATCAGGTTTCAGTGATAAAAGAAATTGGGAAAGTAATGAAACTGTTTCCACAAGGGTAAATCTAAGATAAATCTGAAACTTTTTAATATCACTCATAGTTAGCTGGATATTAAAGTTCCTTGACCCCAAATGGTCTGTGTATTGTTACTCATTGGTGTGAGGTCAGAGGCCAGAGCTAAGAATTCTTTGTGACTGAGAACCCAGTCAATGCAGAAAAAACATCTGCAGTGATAAAGTCTCTATAAAGGCATAGAAGCAAAAATTTGGTCAAAGGATCTGGCATACTCAGACAGTGTGGAAAATTAAAGGGAAACTTTTTCCATTAAAGCAGATTGGAAATTTGTTAATCTTCAATCTGCACAGGGTTACCTGGAACAGTAAATGAGACGTTATATGTCATTTGCCCACAATTGCAGAGCCATTAAGTGTCATAGGCAAAACTTCAGCCTAGTATGTCCTAGACTCAAGACTGTTCTTTTAGATATTACACTGTACTGCTTCTCCATTTGTATAGGTAGTGAATAAGCCAAATAAACAAGGGCCCAAGGCAGGTTTCATATCTCATGATGAGAATAAATTAGCAGTGAAGGAAGGATTCTATCCAAGGGAAAAGCACCAGACTCATTCTGAGGTTAGGTTAAACTTCAAACTAATTGAGTAATTACTACAGTATGACTTTAACAAAATTTCTACATAATTTATCAGTCAACAAAACAAACAACAGTTTTTCTCTGCTTCTTAAAAATGCTTTCTATATACTTCATGACATCTCTCTCTTTGTCATGTGATCCACACAATTATACAGACTCAGCTCTCTGTACTTGAAATAACTATCTCCTATTACCATCATCTGCTGTAGTCTGACCTAGAATTGCCTCATACCTTAGAGAAATATCTGCATGATAGTCTGCATTGATTGGAAGTTGCTTCCCATCTAAAGTCCTTTTCTCCTCACCACGGCTACTCCCCATTTTTCTGAGATTCTCTTTCTTCTCAGCAGTTTAAAGCTTCCCCTTCTGGTTTTTGGACTCTTCTCTCCTAATGACCCTTAAAGCCTTCTCAACAGATGGCACTCTCAGCTGCCATCTTCTGTAGAATATAAATTTGTTTTGTATTGGAGCCTCTTGCGTCAGGCACAAGTAGATAGAAATGTGCTCTGATTTTCTTTTGCTACCATTTTCATTCCATTTGCTAGCCTTCTTTACTGCAATGGTGTGCAAGGAATTTACCTTAATAGTGTTCCTCCCTATCCTTAAAGTCTCTTATTCCGCTTAGCAGATAGAGGAACTCTTTCTGCTAACTTCTTCAACCAGCAGTTAGCAATTAGAAACAGTGTATATCCAGTGTCAGGTAGTCTTTAAGGTAATGAGGAGAAATTCTGAAAATCTCCTTCAGAACTGCCTTGGTAACTGGCTTGCTGGTAATAAGATTTTTGCAGCAAGGCTTTTGTATTCCAGGGGATGGGGGGTGGCGAGGGTGTTTCTCTGTGGTGGTACTTACTCTCTGTGCTGCATGTGATTTTCTGTCATTGGCTGAATTTGACTGCCTTCAGGACTTGCTAACGAAGTACAGACGTGTGCTTACCTAATGAATTGTTCTGTTGTACCTACTCTTCCCTCAATGTACTCTGTGGGGTAAACTCTTGTGGAGGAGATCCTTCGTCATGTGATGTTCTGTTTCCTTAGAGACACCAGCAGTGTAGTGCATTAAGATGCCAGTTCCGTAGAGAAAGAAGAGACATTTGCTACAGAGCACCAAGGTTTGATGTCTTTTGCTTGCATTTATGTTTTGCTGCAGGGCTTATGGAGATGTATTCTTGGCAGGATGCCACAACCCCCTGTAAGTTCTCTGGGAGTTGATGTAAAAGAAACAATCTATTTTCTGTTTTCCTGTATGGTTAACAGCTTCCGGAGAGTATGTCTGTCCTCTATGAAACTATATTTGTTTCTACTATTGTAGTTAGATTATAATAATAGCTCATGAAATGGTATTGTTTGGGCTATTTTCTTGACCTTTTAGCAATAACTTATTGAAGCATTTGAGTCACAGTATTTTCTCATCATCTTCCTTAGAAATGCTATGAGCCAAATCTGTGGGGAGTGGTGGCAACTTGTTCTCTAACTCCTTAATGCAGGATGAAAATAAGGAAGAATGAGGGGAGATTAATAGAAAGCTTTTTATGGGAAAAAGTGTCCAATTTCCTTTGGTCTGATTACCAATGTAGAGGACCTCCCAATGGTTTTTCATTGCACTAATTCTGAACTGACACGTCATCAAATAGTTCATTGGAATTCTTGTGCTAATTTCTACTTCATTATATAGCTTGCCCCTTCCGGGAACCAAACAGGAGAGAGTTAGGATTCATCCCTATCTCTGACTCAGTAATACTGCTTCATTGTGAAAAAAAGTATATAGGAATGCATATATGTTAAACCCTAATTCAGGAAGGCTATATACACATGCATATATTTATATATGTTACGTATTTTATAATGTTGCTATATTTGGAACTGCCAGACAGGTGATATCTAAAACAATACTATATCAACCTTGCTTAAATTTAAAAAGAAAAAAAATTATAGCACAGCAGTTAATTTATATTTTGAAATTGGTTTTCAGAATTTTTTTCCTTTTTTGCTTCTTGTGGTAAGGCATAAAATAACCTTTTCCTAGAAATCTGAGATCCTATTTTAAACATAATATTTAATCTGTAAAATTATTTGGCTGTATATATTTTTAAAGCTTGTTATTTTTTAAAAGGTTGTTTCTTCTTTTATGTGACAGAAGGTACTGTACAATCTGACTGAATGATAGATGGTTGTTTTATAAAGATAAACAAAGAGCGAAAGATGATACTGTCAAGGAGGATTAAAAGACCTACATTCATCAGATATGCTCTCTAGAGGCAAGGCATTGCTACATAGAGTCCAGATTTCTGGAATCTATTCTCTGAACTCCAACAGAAAAGCTCCAACAGAGCTCCAGCATAGCAGCATTAATGGGCAAATCAAATCCCACATTTTCTCTGCAGCTTATTTGGATACATAAGTCAATTTTCTTTACTTTATGACTGCTTGATTTTTTTTTAGTACTATATGAAGACCTATAGGTTGGTAAGTGAAAAATAAAGTAAATGACTGTGAAAAGAACAAATATAAATTTAATAATCTACAAATATCTCAAATCTTGAACAATCACTTCTGGAGGGATCTAAACAGGTCAATATTCTAAAGACTGGCATTTATATCCTTTTCTTTTAAGAAAAAAAATCATCTCTAATTCAGGGTGAAAGGAAGGGGTACACATTGGCATATTGTTTCTTTGTTAAAGTCAGTAATTCAGTGACTATTTTTAGAACTGAGAAACTTTAAGTAATGAAGTTGTCAACCATTCCTAAATCAGTGTAAGGTTTGTATAGAAAGCGATAATATTCCCTTGGTAAAAATTTGGGAAATTAAGAAAACTAACTCTTTTAATAAATATAAAAAGTAAGTTAGGAAAAAAGCTTTGTTATAATAAAATTTGGTTTCATTCTTACATTTGTATACTTAGAACCTAGACCCCTAGGCAGAGCCCAGGAAGATATTTCATAAATGTCTGTTGAATGATTCCTGTACCATTTAATTTGACTTCAGGTAAGGAATATTATGTGCTCATGATTCTTTGAATCAGTGTGTTGAGAATTTATTATATAGGAAAAAATGAAATTAATGAAAATAAATTTAAGCCCTTAAGGTCTTCCTTATGAGGTAATAGTCTTATCAGCAAAAAATTTAGAACAACTGAGCAATGGACAAGAATTATTGTGTTCCAGCAACAGTAAGACTATATGATGATCAATTCTGAAGGACGTGATTCTCTTCAATAATGAGATGTTTCAAACCAGTTCCAGTTGTTCAGTGATGAAGAAAGCCACATACATCCAGGGAGAGGCCTGTGGGATCTGAGTCTGGACCACAACATAGCATTTTCACACTCTCTATTAATGTTTGCTTACATTATGTTTTCCTTCTCAGTTTTTTTTCCTGTACAGCAAGATAACTGTATAAATATATATACACATATTTGATTTGTCAAATATTTTAACATAATTAACATGTGTTAGACCACCTGCCATCTAGGAGAGGGGGTGGGGAGTAGGAGGGAAAAATTGTAACAGAAAGCTTTGCAAGGGTCAATGTTGAAAAATTACCTATGCATATGTTTTTGCAAATAAAAAGCTTTAATTAAAAAAAGAATTATTGTTCATAAAATACATGTTAAATTCTATTACAATGAACTGAAGTCTGAAAATTCTTATACTAGAACTTTGATTATTTAATATTTCTTGAAATAATTGGTCCAGGGTTTTGAGCTTTTTATTAATATAATGTCATGTAGGGTATTGAGTTAAAATGGTATTTGTCATAATAGATTTTGACCTATAAATAATATACTCACATAAGCAGAGAGATGAGTAGTCATGTAAATTGATGGGATTATAAATTAAGTTAAAATATAGTAATGGAAGAAGCAGAGAGCTTCTTAGATCTTATTATATTTGCCATTTACATGTGTTATGACATTGGCCAAATAATTTAGCCTAATTCTTTTTCTCATCTACAAAATGGAGAATGATATCTTTTTTGCTTAACTTACAGGGATGACATGAAAAAAGAGCAAATAGTTTATTTGGAAGTGCTTTGAAAATATTCAAGTGCTGTATAAATTTAAAGTTATGTAAGGGTATATGGAGGTAGTAGTAGATATATGATATAGTTGATTAAAACATATTTAGTTAGGTGAGTGTCAAAAACTTAATGAATAACATAGGACTTCAGACACTATTTGAAAATAAAAAAGGAGAACTAATTTTGGGAGGAAACTAAAGGTATAGAATATAGTAGAAAACTTTAACCAAGAATAGGATAAATTAAATAAACAGCAGATTTCCTAGAGAATAAAAGAGGGAATCGGCTATGGAGTGGGAGACAAGAAGTTATTGGGAGATATTTTAGCAAAGGCTTTGAAGTAAAGGTTGCTTATCTTTGGCCTGATTTGTAGAGCAATGAAAAGGATCTATATAAGCTATAAAGAGGCAGCTAGTGGCAGCAACAAATTAGAAGACTAGATAATTTTCTTTGATCCCCACAAACTCTCAAACCTCTCCAAAGGAGAAATTATAAGCTAAAGATGAAGCAACTTCAGCCATTCCCATAGTCTAAGACATCTGGAGTTCAAAAGAAGATAAAAACAAACCAAAAAATATGAACTGATGCTCGTGACATTGAGCTCACTTGACATTCCTCTGTTCATTTACTCAGCAACTATGGGGAGGACAGCCCCATAGTACTAGGGTGGCAAAGCTCTGAACTACTAGTACTGGGGCATATAATCCTGTAACTCCCACAGTGCAAATTTCTGAACTATATGCTAGTATGGAGAATCCCATAATACCAGTGCAGCAGGTCTTTGAATTGCCAATGCTGGACTAGAGAACTGGGAAACAGAAGGAGCAGGACAGGACACTGTGTGAGTATGTCTATATCTAGGGGTTCTGTGTAACCCTCCATTGAGCCTTGAGAGGAAGAACACAGCATCCAACTGGATTCAGTTCTGACCATACAGAAGTCACCTGGGACAAAGATGTAGGTTGATGAATAGGAGGAGTCTGAAATAATTTGACATCTAGTCCCCAAGGTAACCACTTTCAGGGATAGAGTTAGAAAATGAGTAAGGGGTGAAAGTAGGGGAAGACTGGAGTTACCAAAGATTTCAAGAAGAGGAAAATCCAAAGGCTTTGAATATTAGCCAAGAAATTGCAGAGAAAACATTAACAATAGAAGGAAATATGTCCTCTGGATCTAGTACATGAGTCCATACATTTATGAATAAATACTGTAAAACAAGGAAAATGATCCAACACTTGAAGAGAAAAGGAGGGTCATTCCTGTATGATTCAAAACAGAAATAATAATTATGAATCTAACATTTATGGCCTATTTAGCAAAAATAAGGGGCAGAATAGAAAATTTGCATTACCAATAGCAAGTCTCACCAAAATGAAATCACAACAAAACCAGAAGAAATAAAAAAAAAATTATCAAACATATCATGCAGTTTTTTGTTAACAAAACTGAAAACACACACAAAAAAATAGAGAAATATCTTCAAATTTACACAATTCTCAAAGTAGAAGACCAGATAGAAATTTAAAATAATCTAATTTCAGAAAAGGAAATGGGTCTAGTTATAAAGGAACCTACCAAAGGGGGGGGGAAGGAAACTTCCTCATCTTGATGGATTCACAGGAAAATTATAAGAAACTTTTAAAAAACAGTATTGAATACTTCACAAACTTTTCTCGAAAACTAATAAAGAAAGCACCCTTTCATAATCCTTTTATGAGATAAATATAGTCCTATTACTTACACCAGGGAAAGATGAAACCCAGAAAGAAAACTATAAGCCAGTATCATTAATGAACATTGATTTAAAACATTTAAATAAAATCCTATCAAACAGACTATATCAATTTATTTAAAAAAAACAAAACACATACACATTATGACTTAAGAGGGACCTATACCAGGATTGCAAGGATGATTCAGCATTAAGAAAACAATCAATATAACTAATTATGTTAAAAACTAAAATGTTCCAGACTACATGATCATTTCAGTAGATGCAGAAAAGGTCTTTGACAAAATACACTTTACTATGAAAAACCCTTACAAGGTATAGTTAGAGAGAGACCTTTTTTATAAAAAGCACCGGTCTAAAACCAAAAGCAAGCATAATATGCAATGAAGATATAGGAGAGTCTTCCCCAATAAATAAAAAAGAAAAATAAGAATACCCAGTGTCATCACTATTATTTGATATAGTTGCAAAAATGCTAGCAATAGCAGTAAGATGAAAGAATTCAAAGGTACTGATGATATGATGATTTTCTTGGCAAATTTTAGGGAATCTGCAAAAATGCTAAATTGAGACAATTAATAGCTTTAGCAAAATTCTTAGATAAGCAAACAGTTCTCAAAAAAAGAATTTAAAAATAACTCCATGAAAAAGGTTCTAAATTACTAATAATAAGAAATGCAAATGAATTCATCTCATGCTGTAAATTAACAAAAATTACAGTATTTCAATGTAATAATAACAACAAAACGTAAGAAGTCATAATAGGAAGGGGAAATCCTATTTCAAAAAAAAACTGAAGTACATAAAATATCTGGGGATTGTCTGCTTTGGCCAAAGCACTCATGTAGTGTTTACACAAAAGACTCATATAGATTCAATTACAAATTGTTCTATAGAAAATAAAGAACAACATTAATATCTAGAGGAATATCCAGTAGTCAGGGTGAGGCTTTGATAATATAATTAGAATGACAAACTGCCAAAGTTAATTTACTCTTTTAATACTATATCATTTAAATTGCCAGAATTAAAAATAAAAACAGTATTTTCATAGTTATGATTATTGTGTATTTCCCACCTTCCTAGTTTTCCCTTGTTTATCTTTCTTTTACCTGATCTCAAAAGTGTTTTGTTCCTGACCATTGTCTCTCCCAATCTGCCCTTCCTTCTGTCATCTCCCTCTTCTCTTATCACTTTTTTCTCCTACTTCTCTATAGGGTAAGATAGAGTTCCAAGTCCAACTGAGGATATATATTTATTCCCTTCGTTTCCACTTTGAGCCAGTTTCAATCAAATATGGTTCAACTCTTGTCTGCCATCTCCCCTATCTTGTTTCCCTTGTAAAAGATCTTTTGTACCTCTTAAAGTGAGATAATTCACCCCATTCTATTTCTCCCTCCCCCCATCTTCCCATGTGGGAATATAAGCAGTTTAATTTTACTGAATCCCTTATAATTTCTCTTGACTGTTTACCTTTTCAGGCTTTTTTGAGCCTTTTATCTGAAAGTCAGACTTTCTATTCAGCATGGGTCTTTTCATCAAGAATGCTTGAAAGTCTTTTATATCATTGAATACTCATTTTCCCCTGGAAGGATTATACTGTTTTGCTGGATAGGTGATTCTAGTTTATATTCCTAATTATGTTCCAAGCCTTCTGATCCTTTAATGTAAAGCTACTGAATCTTTTATCCTGACTGTGACTCCATGATATTTGGAATATTTCTTTCTGGGTGTTCGCAATATTTTTTCCTTGACTTGGGAACTGTGGAATTTGGTTCTAATATTTCTGGGAGCTTATATTTTGAGATCTTTTTTAGGAAGTGATCAGGGCAGTTTTCCTTGATGATTTCATGAAAGATGATTTCTAGGATCTTTTTTTGATTATGGCTTTTAGATAGTCCAACACTTTTTAAATTCTGTCTCCTTGATTGTTTTTGAGACCAATTATTTTTCCAGTGAGATATTTAATGTTTTCTTTTATTTTTTTATTCTTTTTATTTTGTTTGCTTCTTAATCTCTTATGGACTCATTATCTTTCACTTATTCAATTCAAACTTTTAAGGAATTATTTTCTTCAGTGAACTTTTATATCACCTTTTTTGATTTGGGCAATTCTACTTTTTAAGGAATTCTCTTCAGCAAATTTTTGCACTTCTTTTTCCATTTGGCCAATTCTGTTTTTTAAGTTCTTCTCTTCAGTGAATTTTTGTGTCCTATCCTTCCTTACCACTTAGTCTATTCTGTTTGAATTCTGACAAGAAGTTTTTTTTTTTTTTGAAAACAATTCACATTTTTTCTTTGAGGCTTTAGATGAAGTTGTTTTGACTTTGTTATCTTCTTCTGAGTTTGTCTTTTGATCTTACCTGTCACCAAAATAAACTGTCTTTGGGTAGATTCTTTTTTTGTTGTTTGTTAATTTTTCCATCCTATTTTTTTGACTTTTAACTTTATGTTAAAGTCAGGCTTTTTTTTCTGGGGTGGAGTGATACTATCCCAAGTTTCAGGGCTTTCAGGCTTCTGTTTATAGATATAGTTCTGTCAGTAAATCTTCCAGGTGATATGATCTAGGAGACATATAGTCATTGCTCTTCTGGCTTTCATTTTTCATCATTTGCTCTGGAACTGTGACCAGGATTCCTGAGACCACAAGTTCTAGTGTGCTAGTTTTTCCTTGCACTGGAACTGTGTATTGACAATACAACAAAGTCCTGCATTAGTGCCAACAAGGAGTGCCCTAAAATTTCCTTCTCACCAGTTGTTCAGTTCCCTTACTGCCTATTGGTTGAGAACTCTGGAAACTTTTGCTGCAGATTCAGATGCCTCCAAGGCCTGCTGCTGGCTTATTGAAGCATGACCCGTGCTGGGCTGTGTATTACTCTCACCCCCATGAGACATTCCTTTCCTCCTTACCTTCTAAGTTTTCTTGAGCAGGACAGTTATTTCACCCCATCCTGTTGTTGGCTCTGCCACAACAGAATTTTAAAGTTGTTTGGAGAGAAATTTGGGAGCATTCAGGTGAATCTTTGCCTTTTCTCCCTGTCTTGGCTCTATCCTCTGCACGGACAAAATTAATGTACTATGCCTATGGGATCAGAAAGAGTTAATCACTAAACAGCTAAATAACAATAAAGAATAAAAAGGAAGATGGTTGAATGACAAAAAAAATATCAAATTTCTCTAATGAAAGTTTGGTATCAAAGATATGTAAGCAATTAATAAATATTTTTAAAACTACTATCTATTCCCCAATAGAGGAGTGTTCAAAGGAGGTGAACAGACCTTTCTCAAAAGAATTACAAAGTATCCACAATCATGTGAAAGAATGCTCCAGATCACTAATAATAACAGAAATGCAAATCAAAATAACCCTGAAATTGTACATCACACTCAGAAAATTGGTAAAAATGATGAAAAATGACAGTGGTCATTATTGAGAAAGTAGTGGAGTGAGAGACCAACTAATACATTGTTGATGGAACTGTGAGATGGTGTAATCATTGTTGAGCTTAGATTGTAAAGAAGCTACTACTGATAGCAAGAAAGTCCCCATACATATCAAAATAGTAATAGCAATTCTTTTTGTGATAGCTAAAAATTAGAAATTAGTTTGGGGATGGTGACACAAATTATGGTACATGAATATAATGAAATATTACTATGATGTAAGAAATGATGTATGTGATAAATATAGAGAATCATGGAAAGATCTATATGAACTAAGTAGTTGAAAACAATACACAGTAAATACAAAAATGTAAATGGAAACAATACACACCACAAAATTAAAAATGGATGTAACAAAATTATAAAAATCCAGCAAAACTCAAATAAAGAGATATGACATCGACATCTTTAATCTACCCCTTTGTGAATATAGGAAGTCTGCAGACGTTAACATATTTTCAAACCTTTTCAATATGTTTATCAATTATGCTGGCTTCTTTTTCTGTGTAACAATATGATTTGTTATATGGGATTACATCTTTGGAAGTCAGGGTTGGGAAGGATACTTGGAATAACTCTTGTAATATAAAAAACAAAATATAAATAAAACCTTTTTTTTAAGGAGGTAGTTAGAAGACACAGTGGAGGGAACAAAGATCTGTAGTTAGGAAGAGTCACATTAAATTCTGGAGTTAGGAAGAGTCACATTAAATTCTGGCATTTACTATGTAACCCTGAACAAATCACTTAACTTATGCTTCAGTTTCCTCGAGTGTAAAATAAATCATGATACCCACCTTCCAAAGTTGGTATAAATTTCACATGAGATAATATTTGTAAGGTTCTTTGCAGAGTACCTTCATAGTAGCAACTTAATAAATGCTTATTTTCTTTCTCCCTAAGGAAGGGAAAGGTGGTATATTAATGAACGTAGAGCATTTGGCAGTGGTATTTGTTAAAAAGTATCTGTATTTATAGACAAGGAAATTGTCCAAGAAAGTATATCCCATGCATTCAGATGTTGATTAAACACCTGTATGAGAATACTATCAGGATAAAAAATATTATTTATCTTCAAAATAGATTGGAAACATTAGCTGTCATGATTAGTAATTGGATATGCTATCAAGATTATCTTGAATTTCTTTTATATATCATATATATACCTTCATCTGTACATATGTTGTTTCCTTGATTAGAACATAAGGTTCTTGAAAGTAAGGGCTATTTCACTTTTGGCTTTGTATTTGCAGTACTTAGTACATGTCTACCATAAAGTAGTCACATAATTAATGTTTGTTGATTAATTTGGAAGAAATTATTTGATGGCAGTTTGAAAAAATTCTCTATAGGAGTGCCTTAAAGACCTCTGCCTATCTATATGTTATTTAATATTTTATCAGCGTGTTGGATAAAAGCTTGGACACTATAGTATTCAAATTCACAAGTAATATAAAACTGGGAGGGACAATTAACATACTGTGTAACAAAGTCAGGATCCAAAAAGATTTGACAGAGTAGAACACTGTGCTAAGTCAGGTATGAAATTTCATTAGGTTAAGTTTAAAGTCTTATATATGGACCTTTGTAATGCTCAGGGAGAAACTGAGGCAGTATCACACATGGAAATTAGGTAATGCTTTATTGATGTTAATTGAGAGTTCAGAATCCATAGCTATGGATCAGGACTGCTGGGACTCATGTCTTAAAGCATGCAGTCCAGCCCAGAGACTGACACAGCCACAGCCATGTTAGCCGACTGTATACAAAGTACTCAGCACTCATCGCTGGAGAACACTAGTTTTTATAAGCTCCTTGGCCCAGGGGGGAAACAAAGAACTCATGGGAACAGCTGAGCACATCTGGTGTCCAAGGAAACCATAAATTCAGTTCTGACAGGTTAGGGAGTAAGAAACCTTGGCAAAGAAGACTACAGATAAGGGGGTGGAGGCTGCTGGAGAAACTGAGACAGTAAGTCTGGGTCATTTAGATAAAAGGTAGGTCGAGGCTGACCATCTGGAGGTCTTATGATTACTTTGGAATGTGAGTCCAATTATTTCTGAAGGTCAGGAAGTGGGGATTTTTATTCTGGGACAGAGCAATTAAGGGAGACTGAAACAGCAATTAAGGGAGACAGATACTGCAACTGAGGGAAACTGAGACAGTTACTGAGGGAGACTGAGACAGTAACTGAGGGAGACTGAGACAGTAACTGAGGGAAACTAAAACAGCAACTGAGGGTAACTGAGACAGGCACAACATTCCACACTCTCTTTTCTGAATATTCAGATCATTGAATCACCTGCCCTCAGATACCTGGAAGGTCTCAGCACCACAATTGTAACTAACCCTACCAGGAGCAGATAATAAAAGTAGAAAAAGTGCAGGGACCTACAGTGATGGCAAGTCTCTCCCTGATAGCCCCAGAGCTGTTTAATAGTGCTCCCTGTTGCAAGCTTGTCAGGTCCTCTGCAGTTCTGGAGCACCGTCTCAGCCAGGGGACCCAGCCTGAGATGGGCAGTTCAATGTCAGGTCTGCAGTGGTTTGAGCACTTAACTCTCTGCTCACCAAGGAAGCAGTGCCCAAGGCAGCTTGTGTTAGCCCTTCTAGGGCTGCACAGGCCATCAGAGACTCCAGGGGGGAAGGGTGAGACCCAAAGTTGCTCCACCTGTCCCCGCCCAGAACAACAGGCTGGGGAACACTGCTACAGATCAGTGTCAGAGTGTCAGTGTGCACTGTGTCAGACCACCAAGGCAGGCACCCAGGAACCCAGAGGCATAATAAGCAACTGCCACATAGGATGCTGAGATGCTAAGTGACTGGGGTTACAGGACTGGAGAGGTGGATCAGAGAGACTGCCAGGAATCAGAAAATGGTTCCAGAAACTGAGTCTGCCAGGGCCATTCCAACAGAATAAGGGGGTTCAAAGTTAAAGCAGAACCAGCAATCACAGGCCAGTTGGAGTTTAAATAATAAACCAAGCAGGCAGAAAAAAACAAAAATGGACTGCTCTAGGGGCTTCCATTTAAACTAGTGGGGTGGGGATGGGGCAGAAGTACCTAAGGCCAAATGAAATAGGAAACTAAGGGGCACTAGTGGTTCCCATTTCAAGTATTTTTGGGAATATCCACTAGCTTTCCTGGTTATTATTTCTCATTCCTCCCCCCTTTTTGTTTTTCCCACTGAAGGAATCATCCAAAGAGTAAATAGGGCTCTAGTTGTCAAGCCCATCCCACATAACAGGCTAGTATAGTAGGGGGTTTCTCACTCTGGAACTCAGGATCCCTTAAACAAGTACATATTTCTGGGGGAACAGTGTGATCAATTTGACAATGCAGATACAAATTATACATTACAATCTTAACCCAACATTTTCCATCCCCAAATCCAAAATATAGCATTAGAAAACCCAATCATAATTATGCAGTTACACACAGTAACAGGGGATTCAATTAGGATTATACAGTAACAGGGGATTATACAGTCATGCACAGTCAGAGTTTACAGTCAGTTTTCAACCCTCAGTCCCCCCAAATCACGAACAAGTCCATTCAGGCAAAAAGGGCAATATCTCTTTAAGAAGCCAATTCAGGCCAAGAGCTGGTGAATCGAACTTCTCGTTCAGGGAGGGGGTTGAGTACAGTGGAAGCAAGCAGTGAATTAACCAGGTCCCAGAAGCAGCCAGTAAACCTGTAAACTTAACCAAAATCTAGAATAAAAAATAACAAATCTAACAAATAAAACTTAGAACAGGCTGAGACAGAAAGACTGGTTCAGAAAATGTGGAGAAGCCAGCATAGATGTACCAATGGCTTCCAAGCAAGAGACAGGTTTGTCTCACAGGCAGACAAACAGCTGCAGGCTGATAACAAATTGCAGTTAGATCTCACAGACAGCTTTGCTAATTGTCCTCTCATTATGCAGAAACTTTCAAGGATCCAAATACCTACAGACACAGATGTCTAGTAACAGACAGATGACCAGGCTAAATATTCATGTGCCTAAGCATAATGATTACAGAAAGTCAGATTGGAAACAGCAAAGTATGACATACTTAAATTGCAGCAGTGATTTCTATTGACTATTGCTCTGATCACAGAAATTAGTTACAGGAGGAAAAACATGGACATGGCTATAACATAACATAATCAGTCAAAACTGAGACTTCAATACATACAGGACACAGGATAAAATAGCCTTAACTCAGTTTTACTCCAGGTAATTGTCCCAGTAACTTACAGAAGGTGGAACTTCAAAATCCTAAACAATATCAGCTACAAGCCCAAGAAATTTTACTTCCAATAACAAATTCCATTAACCAAAGTTTCAGATGAATCCTAAATAGGCATTTACCATGACATTATATTGATAACAGTAAGAAATTTGTCCCATGAACTTTCTGGGACTTAACTTTCATATCAAACACACGTTTCATAAGGTAAACATTACAGATCATTTCACTTTTAAAATACCCAATACATAAAAAGTCCAAATTACATATTGTCCAGAACAGAAACATAGTCAGAAACACAAAAGGCAAAAAAACTAATTTTCTCAAAATCCCTTCAGACAGTGAATACAATTTTAAGATGACTCAATATAACCAATTAAAACTCATACAGGATATCCCATTTTCACATAAAACAATCAATTAAAAACATCAATTAAACTTTTAGAAATAACCTTACCAAATTACAGATCACATTTGTTATCATATTCCTTAAAACTTAAGTAAACAAATAGCCAAGTTTATTTCCATTTCTAAAGAAGCAGCTGAAAGTGTGGTGGGAGTTAAATATTCACCCTTCCAGAAAGAATCTTCCCATTTCTCCCTCCCCCATTCAGCTTTTATTTTCCCTAACTCTTAAAATACCAAATCCTTCTCTCTCTCTCTCCCCAAATACCTTTCTAACCTTTTTTATTCTTCTCCTACATCCTCTTCACTTTCTTCTATATGACTTTTTCCCTCTTTTCATTCTTCCCAAATACACACAAAATACTCTCCTTTCTTTAATCCCTCAATTTCATAACCCATTCACAAAGCCATCTCTTATCTCCTGTCTTTTCCCTTTCCTTTCCTTCAAAACTTTCAAAATTCACAATTAAGTGAACATCTAAATAATTCCACAAAACTCACACACATGTTCAAAATCAAAGTTGACAAAAGTTAAAGCATAACTCATAATGCTTACCAGTTACCCAGCATGTTTCAGAAGATAACATAAATTATCAGGACTTTTCCAACAAGCTATTATCAGTCTGAAATCAAACACGGCTTTTAAAAAAGTTTTCTTACACTATTGATGGTTCAATATTTAGACAAATTTCTAAAATCTTATACCCAAAATAACAATCTCGCATGCACAAAGCAACAGTAATTATAAAAACCAAATACCCATAAATTCAAAAGGATATGGCTTTTCTTTTTTTTTCCTCACTTAAATAAATTCCCTAAATTGCAGTTGAATGTTGCAGGCAAACCAATTTGCCATTTAATTATATGTATATATACACATACACACATACTCATATATATGTGTGTGTGTGTATATATATATATGCATATTTATATATATATATATACACACACGCACATATACAATTTTAAACTGCAGTTTCCAAAACTTTTTTTCTCCCAAGTTTTTTTCTCCAACACTAATTAACATCCACTTTCTTTGTTCTCTCTCTGCCTCTCTCCAGGCAGAGCTGTTATCTCTGTAAAGAATAATTTATTGCCACTTTATGGCTCTTTTCCCAATTTTCCTTCTAGCAGGCTTGGGGGGGGGGGGGAACTTCTCCGCTAGCATTTTAAAATAGCCAAACTTTTTCTGTCCCTGCTACTTTCAAATTAATGCAAACACAACTCCAATAAGAAATTTTAAAACCCAAGCATTTTTAACATTGAAATGTCCAATTGCCGAATTTCCCAATCCCTGTTCTTAAAACTTATTGGAGCTTCACACACACCCAACACACACACATCAGAACTCTTTAATCCAAAACACACAAAGAGATCTCTCAAACACTAATTACACAGACATTTAAGAGACTCTCCTCTCCAGGAAAGCTGGGAGAGGAGAAGGGAGTTCACATGACAAGACAGATCAGACAAACATATTCACACACACATAAAGCAAGTCAGACTGCTCTTCACAGGAATCAGAGAGGGGAGGGGAACTTAAAGCCACAAACAGACAGACAAAACACAGAAAGCAAACTTTTACTTTTCTCAGGAAAACTTCGAGAGGAGAGGGGAGGTTTTTAAACTTTCAACTTGCACTGATACAGAGAAGGGACAGGCAAATTACCATTGCTCAAGGGGAGGCAAGATAACCATCACTCCCTCTTTAGATATTCAAATTGAGCTTTTCCAAGAAGCTCTCGGGTTGCAGGATGCTTAGGAACTCAGAGATATTTATTTTCTCCCAAGCTAAAGCCAACAGGTACTTAGAAAATACCTAGGCCCCCCCGAATTTATTTATTTTATTTTTTAAAATTTTTAACCAGGTGATGTTAGGAATGTCTTTGTGATGTCGCTCAGACTCAATGAGGGGGCAATTAGTTGAGAGTTCGTCAACTCCTAATTTCCACTTTTTTCCTCAACATGTGTTCTGAGCCCAGACAGATTTGTCAAAACCTCAGAAAGACAGACAGGCCAGACTTACCCTGCAGGAATTTCAAAAAGACTCTCTTATGGAAAGTGGAGGTGTCCTCCCTGAGCTCTTGCTGTGGCTGAAGCTGCTCTCCTTGTGGGACTCTGGAACTAGCCAGAGGGCCGGCCTTCCCTAAACAAAGAGCCCAAATGCAGCCTCCCCAAGACTCCAGAAGGAGACCTGCTATTTGCCATGTGCAATACTGCTCCCAGATCTCAGATCTCACTGGGAAGCCTCTAAGTAATGCTCAGGGAGAAACTGAGGCAGTATCACACAGTGGAAATTAGATAATGCTTTATTGATGTTAATTGAGAGTTCAGAATCCATAGCTATGGATCAGGACTGCTGGGACTCATGTCTCAAAGCATGCAGTCCAGCCCAGAGACTGACACAGCCACAGCCATGTTAGCCGACTGTATACAAAGTACTCAGCACTCATCGCTGGAGAACACTAGTTTTTATAAGCTCCTTGGCCCAGGGGGGAAACAAAGAACTCATGGGAACAGCTGAGCACATCTGGTGTCCAAGGAAACCATAAATTCAGTTCTGACAGGTTAGGGAGTAAGAAACCTTGGCAAAGAAGACTACAGATAAGGGGGTGGAGGCTTCTGGAGAAACTGAGACAGTAAGTCTGGGTCATTTAGATAAAAGGTAGGTCGAGGCTGACCATCTAGAGGTTTTATGATTACTTTGGAATGTGAGTCCAATTATTTCTGAAGGTCAGGAAGTGGGGATTTCTATTCTGGGACAGAGCGATTAAGGACTGAAACTTCAACTGAGGAATACTGAGACAGGCACAACATCCTTTGATCCAGCAGTGTTTCTGTTGGGCTTATATCCCTAAGAGATCTTAAAGGAGGGAAAGAGCTCCACATGTGCAAGAATGTTTGTGGCAGCCCTTTTTGTAGTGGCTAGAAACTGGAAACTGAATGGATGCCCATCAATGGGCGAATGGCTGAATAAATTATGGTATATGAATGTCATGGAATATTATTGTTCTGTAAGAAACGACCAGCAGGACGATTTCAGAGAGGCCTGGAGAGACTTGCATGAACTGATGCTGAGCGAAACGAGCAGAACCAGGAGATCATTATACACAGCAACAACAATACTGTATGAGGCTCAATTCTGATAGACATGGCTCTCTGCAACAAAGAAATGTTTCAAACCAATTCCAATTGTTCAGTGAAGAAAACCATATACACCCAGAGAGAGGGATATGAAATGTGGACTACAACATAACATTTCCATGCCCTCTATCGATGTTTGCTTGCATTGTGTTTCCTTTCTCAGATTTTTTTTTCCTTGTAGATACGATTGTTCTTGCACAACAGTGATAAGTGTAGAAATATGTATACATATATTCAATTTGTCAAGTATTTTAACATAATTAACATGTAGTGGATTTCCTGTCATCTGGGGGAGGGGAGGGGACTAGGGGGGAAAATTTGTAAAGGAAAGCTTTGTAAGGGATAATGTTGAAGAATTACCCATACATATGTTTTGCAAATAAAAAGCTTTAATTTAAATAAATAAATAAATATTTATTTATTTCAGAAAGTTAGCTTTACAAGTACAAGATGGGCAAAGCATGCTTAGATAGCAGTTTGTCTGAAAAATATCTGGGAACTTTAGTAGACTGTGAATGTAATATGAGTCATGAGTGAGATAAAGAAACTAATGTAAATCTTGGCTTATTTAAGAAAAACATAAATTTCAGGGGTGGGATTGGAGGTGGGGGTCGGAGTGAAGATTATAGTCTTCTTCTCAGTTCTGATCCTTCCAGATGTGGAGGAATATGTTTGTCTTGGGATACTCGTTTAGGAAGGGCCTTGATAAGCTAAAGAGTATTCAAAAGAGGCAATTAAAATGGGGAAGGCCTTGAGGCCATGTCATATGAAGATTTGTTGAAGGAAATGGAAATAGTATCTTCAAGTTTTTGAATGGCGGTCTTAAGGAGGAGGGATTCAATTTGTTCTGTTTGGCCCCAGAAAGCAGACCTAGAAGCAAGGAATGAAAGTTACAAAGGAAGAAACTTAAATTTCAGATCAGTCAGAGCAATCAGCCAACATTTTTTAGGTACTTAAAATATAGAGAGCACTGTATTAGGCACTAAAAACAAAATAAAAAAGTCTGTGTCCTCAAAGAATTCATTCTGTTGGGAGAGAGAATGTATACATATATAGATAAGAGACAAAATGATTTAAAAATAAATACTAAGGAGTTTTGGTGGAGGAATTTATAGCAGCTGGAGAGAAAGGAGGGGATCAGGAAAGGGTTCATATAGAAAATGATATTTGATTTGAATTTTAATGGAACCTAGAAAGTCTAAAAGGCTGAGATGAAAAGGAAACATTCCTGGCCTAGAAGAGGAAGTGGATAGGTGATTGGGTTGTCTGGACTTAAGCAGCAAGAAAGGAAAGGGAATGTTAGTCAAGAAGCACAAATCGGCTATATTGGTGTAACTGTGGTTGAATCATTTTAGTTATGTCTGATTCTTCTTGAACTGATGTGAGGTTTTCTTGGCAGAGACACTGGAACAGTTTGCCTTTTCTTTTTTCAACTTATTTTATATATAAGGAAACTGAAGAAGCAAACAAGGTTAAGTGACTTGCCCAGAGTCATACAACTAGTAAGTGTCTGAGGCCAGATTTGAACTCAGGAAGATGAGTCTGCCTGACTCTAGGCCCAGCACTGAGCTACCTAAGTGACTTGGCTTAACTATAGAATGCATAAAAGGGAGTATTGTGTGATGTGACTGAAAGAATAGATGTGAACCATGTTGTCGAAGGCTTTAAATGCTAAACAAATGAGTTCTTATTTGATCTTTGAACTATTGAGTGATTCCCTAGAATTTATGAGCAGGAGGGTGACCTGTGCTTTAGGAATATCCCTGTGGCCGTTATAATAAGATGATTTAGAAAAGAGAGGAAACTTGAAATCAGGGACACTAATGAGGAGACTATTACATAAATTAATCTTGATTAATTCCATGACTAGAACAATGAATTGAGAAAATATGAATAGAGAAAAAGGAAGATATAAGAAATGCTGTGAAGGTAGACACTGCCTTGTATAGTATGAGGGAGAGACTTTACTTGGTACAGTACTTAGGACATAACAGGTATTTAATACATGTTTTTTGACTGGGAGGAATTGGGTATGATTGAAATTGATAACCTCAAGAACTAGAAATGTGGTCTCAAAAGAAATAGGAAAGTTAGAAAGTGTGTGTGTGTGGAGGCTTAGTAAGGGAAAATTTAATGCTTTGGTTAATTTGAATTTGTGATACTTATGGGACATTCAATTTGAAATGTCCAATAACCAGTTATTGATGTACAATTAGAGCGTAGGAGAGGGATAAAGACTGAACATGTAGATTTTAGAGTTCTCTTTTTAACAATTGATATCATTCCCAAGAGTGTGTATGTGTTTGTGTGTGTGCATGTATGTGTGCACATACAGAAATCTAGCAGGGAGACACATGGATAAAACACATGAGAAAACCATATGCCCAAGACAACTTACATCTCTGGAGAGAACTTTAGAAACCTAGCTACTGGGCAAAATCACATCTATTTTATCTGTTCCTCTTCTGGTCTTCACAACTTTCCTTCTGAATAGATCATCTTTGCTACTCTTAGGCTGCTGAATCAGTGATAGATTCTTTTAGTGTGCAGAGTCATACTTAGCAGGATGCTGTGAAAGTGTTGCACTCTTTCAATACAAGCCATTTCTTAATCTTTAGAACTGTCAGATTTTGTCAAACTTGCTCTGGGACTTTGAGAAGTTTCTCTTTTTCAAGCTATAGATAATGATAGAGCCTTATATTCTCTTCAAATGGTTGATTGTTTTATCTAGTCAATGGCTAGCAAAGCCACATCTCTTTTCATAGCAAAGTAATGCAAAGCCTATCTTTTCCCCCTGTGCTGCTTTCAAAAACCAGAGATGGCAGGAAAAGGCAACACAGATAAACCCCTGAGAATCTCCCTTTCTCTGGGCATAGAAACACTAGAAAGTATCCTTATTTTTTTTTTTTGAAGCAATCAGTTCTCTGTAAAGCAATGCCTTTCTTCCACTCAGCACATCTTCCAGCTTTCTCTTTTCTAAGCAGCTGCTTAACTTTTTTCTCCCCTTCTATACCCTTTGCCTTTGGCTACTTCTATGCTCAGCTTTCTCTTTTCTTCTACCTTTATCTTCTACCCTTCCTAGTAAATGGCTTCTAATACTTCAAAAGAGTGAGCCATCTTTAACATGTGAAATTAAAAAATGTCACCTTTCTTTCACTTATGATCCAAACAATTCTTATATAATCTTCCAATAATTGATTTATAATTTATCTGTCAATTCTTTCAAAACTGAAAACATTTATATACTGCAATGCTGTTAGCCAGTTGTTAACCAGTGTTCTGCCTTTAAATAGTCCCTCTCAGTATATTTATCTGAGAGGCAATTTTCTCTCTAATCCTAGCGATAATCTATGCTTACTGCCCAATGCCTTCCCATCAGAAGGTCCAAAATTGTTGTATCCTTGTCAGTCGATATAAGCTGTGGCAACAGGGCAAGAGGCTGGAGTACTGCTTTGAGCCTGGGAGTAGAGCACCTCCATTGGAAACAAAGAAAGGGTTAACCTTAGAAGCAAATGTCCCCCAATTGTATCAGCCTTGAGAGTAGTAAATGGTTTGGGTGGCATAGAGAATCTACAACAATGGACCTTGTTTTTCAGCTTGGCAGGGGGAAGGGGAATGGAAAGAATTAACTCTTGGCATGTTTCCTTACTCATTTTCTTCACATAATTTGTGAATGACATGAATTTTAGCACTTTTTCCTTGTGTTATTTTATATGATAAGATAAAGCTTCACCTCCCTCCTCAAAGTCTAAAGTCCTTTCACATTGCTGTTTATCTTTGATTTAGCTGTCAGAGTGCTAAAAGCATATATCTGACCATGTTTCTCCCCTACTCAAAAAACTCTAATGGCTCCCTATTGCCTCCAGGATCAAAAACAAAATGTTCTGTTTAACATTCAGAGCTTTTCATAATCTAGCCCTTTTCCTACCTTTCCAGTCTCCCTATCGCATACTTTTCAAGCCAGTTACACTGGCCTTTTGGCTAGTGCATCAATAAGACAATTTATCTCTTGGCTCTAGGTATTTTCCCTAGCTGTACACCATGCCAGTAATACTTTCCCCTCTGCTTTGACTAATGACTTTAATTCCCAACTAAAATCTCCTACTAGAAGCCTTCCCCATCTCCTCTTAATTCTGTTGCCTTCTGTTAAATATTTCCTTTTCATTTTGTATATAGCTTGCTTTGAAAAATTTGTTTGCATGTTGTCTCCTTTAGATTGTAAGCTCCTTGAGAGCAAGGACTATCTTTTGCCTCTTCTGTGTCCCCCACTTAGCACAGTGCCTGGCACATAGCTAGCATTTAATAAATATATATTGATTGATATTGGTAGATACTATTAAGTTTAATAAAACAGATCCTTTTAGTAGAATCTCTGAATTCATAGTAGTTTTTGATCATCATACATTCCTCTGTAAATTAATGCTAATAGCACAACTACTGTCAAGTAGGAGTCTAGGAAGAAAATTTTATATTAAAAATATCTTCTTACTTAAAATCAAGAACCACTGATCTGGGGGATCATCTTTGATTTTAAGGTTTCTTTAAAGTTATAAGATTAACTGATTTATTAATGTTAACTATTTTTATATAATGAAAAATAAAAATTTGTGATTATAAACTTAGGTGGGGTGATAAATGTAAATGTAGAGCATTTGCATTCATATGGTAATTTAGTGTAAGAGTCAGCCTTACTGTACTGTGGCATGTCTGGCACACTGCCCCATGTGGTGGCTAAGTGCAGGTGCCTATATAGGATCTCAGTTCTAAAACTACAGAAACAACATTTAGTGACATCTTTTTGATAGATGGTTAAAGTTATTTGCATAATCATTGAAACAAAATCTATGAGGCCCCTGAAAGAGGATCTGGCTTACATTTAACTTATGCTGAAATTTTGTTATGCCATATCTACTTGGGTCCCATAAGCTTATCACATCTGACAAAGGGTTGTTTCTTTTGTCTTTATTGCTTTCTTTCATATGTTGTCATATAAGTGGTGATTAATAGAGATGAAATATCTTTTCTTCCAGCCCTCCTCGCCCTCTGACCAACATGAATGATACAGTGGTTGGTCATATGTCCTCTGGAGTTCCTACTCCCACCAAAAGGTATGTGTATTGTTGCCTGGTTCATTGATCCTGAGGGCTTTGTTAATGATAAGATAAAAGCAATACAACTTGGCATTTTAAGGTTGGCAAAGAGCTTTTTATAATATATAGTGCTTGTGTATACTCAAATGACTATCTTATTTGAGTCTTATAGCAAACTTTTAGCATATAGAGCTAAAGCAGATCAAGGATAATAGGAGCATATTTCCCCCCCCCAAAAAAAGAATTTTCATGAAGTTTTAATTCACCATTTCATTGGGAGTGTTGCAGATAGTTTCAAGTGTGTAATATTGTGTCTCTAAGCTTATGTTTATGTATACCTTTGCTTTGGTGATGGCTGGTAGGGCCCACTTAGTTTCATCTAAGAAGTATAGCAAGTGTAGAATTTAGTTCTTTGACTCCTAGAAGATCTATGTTGATTCCTGAAATATATTTCTTAACTTCCTTTTGATCATTCTTGCAGAAAGGTGACAGTATGCTGTTATGGAATATTATTCAAATTTCATGAATTCTCCTGCTAACTAGTTGTTAGAACTTTGACAAGTTTGTTTACTCATTTCAGCTTCAATTTGCTGCTCTGTAAGTCATGAGGATTCAACTTAATAAAACCATTCCTAGTGTTTCTTCTAGCTCTAATCACCTATGATTCTAAAGTGTACATACAACTTTATTCAAGTGTTTAAGTCCATTTCTGAGAAGAGGAATTGTCAAGGCGTTAACCAACAGTGCTTCTTATTCATTTATCTCAAGTTTCAGGTCTTCCATCAGGATTTGAGAGAGCAATATAGATTGGCTCCCTTTTCATTTGATTTATCTATACCATAGCAAAGCAGAAGTTCCCTAGGAATATACATATAGACTGAAGAATTGTTTCTTGAAATTATCATTTGAGCAGGGAAAAAAATTGCAACCCATTCCCCAAGTTTCACCCTCAGAAAATCATTTTATGTCATTTAACTATCTCAGTTTTCTAAAATTACTTACAGTGTCCTTACATGTTATCATATTGGTCTCAATATATAGTTATCTTTGTGAAGTTTTCACTGGCCACATCCCCAGAGAGAAAGAGTATAATACAATACTGAATATTCCAGAATTAATGAATTCAAAATCTATAATAGGCAGGCACAAGCAGATAATACAGGGTCCACTTAAGGACACAAAGTCCTGCAAATTTGTTTTACCTGAATGTGAATACCTGACTGTCAGGCACGAATACTTTTTGTGATGAGTTGGATAGCAGTTGGGAAGATACATTTGGTTTCTTTTTAGTTTTATTAATCCTAGCATGTGGGCTTCTAGCTAGTGACCAGTTCAACTTCCACATTTGGACAAGAGGGCAGTCAAGTCCCTCCAAGAAGATCTCTAAAAAGTCACCAAACCTCTCTGATTCTGCAAAGTGGTGATGGGGTTGGGCCAGAGAGTTCCAAAATTTCTTTTCACTCTAAATTATGTTATCCTAATCTAGCAAAATAAAAGATACCCTTTTGTGTTTGAGGTTTAACTGAAAAATATTCATATGTTATCAAGCCTTGGATTTGGAGAATTTAACATAACCAAATCTTTCCTCACTCTCTAGATATGCCAGAGAAATTCTCCTTGTCCTTACTGCCCAGATTTTTTTGTGTGAAACACACACATTTGGTGTTTTACTTTAAAGGGTAGTTTCAGATGGGAACAAACAAAAAAATACAATACAGGAACTTTGCCATTTCAGAACTAAGAGGCAAAGATATGTCACCATAAAATCAGATTGCATAAGAAAGAAGTCTACCATGAGGACCATCCTTCTGTGCATATATGTCATATAAGTTTTTGGTTTTATCAATACTGCTGCATATCTAAGCTAGTTCCTAAAAAGCCTGTTATTTGCAGTCTGCCTACAGCCCACCTATCCAGGTTTGTTGCTTCTCTGCCTTTGCATAGTCTGTCTTCCATGTCTAGAATACAATCTAGCCTCACTTCTCCCTCTTAGAATACTTAGCTTCCTTCAAGACTCTTAAGTCCTCCAAGTGTTGTTGTTGTTTTGTCTTTGTATACCCAGCTTCTAGCACAGTGTCTTGCATGAAATAGGTGCTTAATAAATGCTTTTTGGATAGGATTGCTGATGGAGAACTATAAAACACGTTTTATTTGTGACTGTAGCAAAATGGCTGCTAGAGGAAGTAGCCATTTCTTACCATTGCTATTGTTTAAAAATAAATAAATAAATAAAAGGAGTTAACTTGTAGGGAAAGCAGATGATTGAGTAGTATCAGTGGTCATGGCATAAAAGTTATCCTGTAGCCATATTTCTAATATTCTTTAGCATCTGACCCTTGTAAATAAGCTAGTAATAATTAACAATCACATTCAAAAATTGGAATTAAGACATTTGTAAGTATCTAGAATATTAACAAGGAAGTTTTTTGGTGAAATTGTTAGCTTTCTGAGGGCCTAAATCTTTAGAACTTAGGGAATAAGCCTGTGTTTACCCTGGAGGATGGACATCAAAATAAGTTAGTCAAAAGCCAGGTAAGGGTTCTGAAAGAGATTACTGAATTTGTCAAATTGATCAGAGCTACAATACTTAGAAAAAGAGGTAAATCTGGGGCAAAATACTTTTTCTACAACTTGACTTCTCCAAGGGATAACTGTTGCATATTAAGCATGGACTCAAAATATGAGATGTGAGCAAAGGGAAAACTCAGAATTTGAATGAATTCAGAATTGTGCTTTAGACTATATCAGATCAGATGTTGTCCTGGAACAGGGGATTCTTAACCTCTTTTATGCATGAACACAGTGTGAGGAGCTAATAAATACTAAGATTTCAGAGAAAAAAAAAGTTTTCCCCCTCTCTGTAGACAGGAGATATTAGAACAATAACAACAATACCATAGTAACAAATATAAGGTGACATCATGTGTGGTGGATGGAGTACTGGATTTAACCTCAGAAATACCTTGATTAAAATCCTATCTGTCTCAGACACCTTATTAGCTCTTACGAGTGTGTTGGGTTATATAATCTCTGAAGCCCCTTCCTATTCTAAATCATAGAAAATGAAATTAATTTTGAAAGGTGTAAAGATCTGATATGAAACACCCATTTCCTGCTCCTAAATGGTTGCCTTCTTAAAAGGTTTTTTGCAGTTCATATTATCAAATATGATTGTATTTAGTCTCTATCAACTATTCTTTTGAAAACTTAGAAATAGAATATAATGAGGTATTTAGGGATGCAAGAGAAGAAATCACTGACTTCATTATTCTTGATTATAGTGACAGTAAGGGATTCAGGCAGAGATAGCATGCTTGTCAAATGCTTCCTTGTACAAGCAAAGTCTAAGTGATTCCTTATTGGGAGAGGGGTTTCAAAGGAAAATTCTTAGATACAGATTGGGCTAGATGATCTCCAAAGTCCTGTGCAACTTTTTATATTCTGTGACTTTAATTGCTCATTATAATAATACCAAAACATCTTGACAATCAGGAAGGCTGATAAAATTTTAAGTTATATGAACAGAAATACAGTGTCCAGATTAAGGTCAGTGGCAGCCTCACCATACTCTGTTGTCCTATCACATTTTATGAAGAGTGTCATGTTTAGTTCCAGTTGCTCATTATACAAATGATTTGCCTTTCTCTGGACCAACTCTGTCCAGTTCACGAAGCTTTATGCTAAAATTCTTTGAAATTATGTCATAGGAAGAGTGGTTGAAGGAGCTAAAATCCAACTTAGAAAATAGAATCTTTAGAGAGAACATGGTTGGTTTCTTAAATTATTTGAAGGACCTGACAAAATCTGGGGCATCTTATACAATTATATTATGATTTGGAATGACAAGATTTGAATTCCAAATCTGGCTTTGCTGCTTACTATCTTTGGCAAATTCTCTGTCCTCCTTGTCCTTTTCTGCAAATAAAGGAAGCTGAACCAGATTACCCTGTTCTTTACAGACCTAAATATTACCACTTATCCATAAATCCATTTCCATGATATTTATATAGCACCAGATATTTTTTCCTATGCTTATTTATAGATTTTCTCCTTTTTCTTTATGCCCTTTATTAACTACCTCTCCAAGTCTGCTACAATTTTCCTTTATTTAACTTTGTTTATATAAAGAACTTAATCTTTAGATATAGGCAAAATTTGTTCAATATGAACTTTATTCTAAAAGGTGACTCAAAAGATGGGAAAAGGTCAGAATGGGTCAGTATATGTGTATGTTTATCTATCTTTGAGCCTTAGAAAAACACAAACAGTTTAAAAGTCAAATGGCATATCACAATTACAGAACAGTGCTTCAGTTTATTTCTCAATTAAAGGGCTAGTTTGAGCATGATAGAAATGAGTATATTTTCAACAATGAAATGCTGCAAACCAATTCCAATTGTTCAGTGAAGAAAGCCATATACACCCAGAGAGAGGGATGTGAAATGTGGACCACAACATAACATTTTAATGTTCTCTATTGAGGTTTGCTTGCATTGTATTTCCTTTATCGGATTATTATTTCTTGTAGATACGATTTCTCCTACACAAAAAAATGTTATGTGGCAATAACTATACATATATTCGATTTCTTAAGTATTCTAACATAATTATCATGTAGTGGATATCCTGCCATTTAGGGGAGGGGTGGGGAGTATGGGGGAAAATTTGTAACAGAAAGCTTTGTAAGGGTTAATATTTAGGAATTACCCATACATATGTTTTGCAAATAAAAAGCATTAATAAAATAAAAAAATTTTAAAAAAGAAATGAGTATATTATTCAATTTTGAATTGAATTTGTAATAAAGTAGATATGTAGGAAATTTTATTAGGATGTTAATGAACTTACCCAAGCCATATAAAAGGAAAAACGAATCCCCAAATCCAAACTCTTATGGAAGTTGGGAGTAGTGATTTGTTTTCTCATGTGTGATTTTTAAAAATTATTTAATATGGTCATGAAACAACTAGTCTTTATACGTTCTTCCTAAGTCAAAATGGGAATTCATTTTTCTTAATTTTTTTCTTCTTTTGAAAAGTAGAAACAAAAGTTGAGTAATTACAAAATTAATCCATAAACCTATATGACTTCAGGGTTCTCCATCTTGGCAGATTTCCAGGGTCCACCCAAAGGACTGGGCAAACCTCCAGCTTTTCTACTGCTCCAGGGTTGTGGCTGAATTCCATTCTCATTTAACTAAAACCCTCTGGCATAGACATTCACCAAAGCTGAATCTAAGAGATAACATCGATTGAAAGCTTGAATATTTCTAAATCCTGTTCTTATAAACCATCATTTAAGAGAATTGCCATTGGAAAGAATTATTCCTGACAAACACAGTAATTATTATTCCCCCTCCTGTCAGACTTAAACTTGCTACTTCAAACCAGAGCAGGAATCACATCCATTATGGGCTTTATCTAATACTGGCTGTGTTTCATGACTGATCAGACCTACAAAGCAAGGGCAGAACCCTTTGGCAGCTCATCCTGGCTGCTGTGGCTGCTACAGTCATTAACATTCAGCAGTGTTTTTATAGCACCTACCATCCAAAACTTTGTAACTGTTATTTAACTAAATTTAGCATAGTTCCATATATAGGTTGTCAGTTAATAGAGAACTCTGGTGATGAAACAAGATTAGGTATTAGCCTAACTCTCTATATATGATATTATTTCATTAGTATTATTTGATGATTGATTTTGACTTGAAAAGCAATAAAAAGTTAGCTATAACTCAAGTTCTATTTTTTTATTCCCCACACTATCCAAGCCTTATTATATGGGAATTGCTACAAATTGTTACTTCTTTTGTATTGATATTAATTCATCTTTCTTTTTTATTTTCCATATCTTCCATTTTATTGTTTCTATCTATACATAATTTTAATTATCTGCTCTTCATTTTAATTGTACTGGGTCCAAGTAACGAAGAGGGGCAACCTCAAAGACCAGGAAGGTAATAAGGATTGGGGATATGAAGAAGGAACAGTTATTGTAGGAGGTCAGATCCATGTAAATTTTAAAAGTCTTTAGGTAGCATTCAGAAATGACTTAAAATGTATGATTAAGTACTTTGAAACTTCTCTCCAAAGCCATGTTGAGAAAAGCAAAAGAAATCTTCAAAACACTATTGAATTTCATTTTAGTTTCAGAGATTGCCTTGAGAAATTTTTCAGCTTAATTTACAATTTTACATATAACCCAGCCAGGCAAGAGAACAGGTGAGCACTTAGTAGAATACCTGACACATATTAGATGCTTAACAAATGTTGACTGGCTATGTAATTAAAGAAAAAGTAAATACATTAAGTTGATTAACTGCTAAGGAGATCATAAGCTCTTGTCAAAAGGTCCAGTCTTATTTTGCTTTGAACATTGGATGTTAGATATTTTTCCACTTATATTCTTTTCTCTGTAGATACTAGTGAGAGCCTACAGTGCTGGGGTCAAGTAAAGAAGCTTTACCTTTTAGAGAGATTTACAGGCAAAGAAATGCAGAATATTCTTAATGTGTTCCCTACTAAAAGAGGTACAAAGTAGCATATTAGGAAAAGTTTTGTATTTGAAATCAGAGGACCTTGATTCTGCTGAGATGTAGTTATGTGATCTTGGATATGCCAGTTACTTTTAAGCCCTAGTTATCTCATATATATGTAATTAAGCTTCTACATTAAAGTATTGGAAGGCTTAGAATATGATACTCTATAAGGCAAAGAATCTAGGATAATAATCAAGAATCATCTATCCAGCAAAATTGAGTATAATCCTTCAAGAGGGGAAATGGATATTAAATGAAATAGAGAATTTTTAAGCATTCTTGACAAAAAGAATAGAGTTAAATAGAATAGCTGACTTTCAAATACAAGATTCAAGAGAAGCTTAAAAAAGTAAACAGGAAAAGGGAATCATAAGGGATAATAAGATTAAACTGTTTACATTCATACATAGGAAAATGATACTTATGAGAGCTTTCTCATCATTAGGGCAGTTAGAAAGAGCATATATAGGTAAGACGGCAGAGATATGAATGGGATATGAAGAATGATATCTAAAAAAATAATTGAGTGAGACAAGAATGTTAATGGGAGAAAGGGAAAGGGAGAAATAGAATGGGAGTAACTTATCTGGCAGAAGAGGCAAGAAAAAGCTTTTACACAGTGGAGGGTAAGATGAAAGAGGTAAAAGGAAGTGAATGAACTTTGTTCTTATCAGAATTGGCTCAAAAGGAGAATAATACACACTCATTTGGGTATAGAAATCTATATAAAAAAGTAGGAGGGGAAGGGTATAAGAGAAAGGGGGTGATAGAAGGGAGTGCAGATTGAGGGAGGTGGTAGTCACAAGCAAAACATTTTTGAGGCGGGACAGGATGAAAGGAGAGAGAGAATAGAATAAATGGGGGCTAAAATAGAGAGAAATACAATTAGCCATAAGGACTATTAAAAAAAATGGAGAAAGTTTCTTTGATAAAGATTTCATTTTTTCAAACATAAAGAGAACTGAATCAGATTTATAAAAATAGGGCCATACCCATATGAAAAGGTGCTCCAAATCACTGTTGATCAGAGAAATGCAAATCAAGACAACCCTGAGGTACCACTTCACACCTGTCAGATTGGCTAAAATGACAGGAAAAGTTAATGATGAATGTTGGAGGGGTTGTGGGAGGGCTGGGACACTGATGCATTGTTGGTGGAGCTGTGAACGGCTACAGCCATTCTGGAGAACAATTTGGAGCTATGCTCAAAAAGTTATCAAACTGTGCATACCCTTTGACCCAGCAGCATTTCTATTGGGCTTATATCCCAAAGAAATCATAAAGGAAGGAAAAGGCCCCACATGTGCAAGAATGTTTGTGGCAGCCCTTTTTGTTGTGGCTAGAAACTGGAAATTGAATAGATGCCTTTCAATTGGAGAATGGCTGAATAAATTATGGTATATGAATATTATGGAATATTATTGTTTTGTAAGAAATGACCAGCTAGATGATTTCAGAGAGGCCTGGAGAGACTTGCATGAATTGATGCTGAGTGAAATGAGCAGAACCAGGAGATCATTATACACGGCAACAACAGTACTATATGACGATCAATTCTGATGGACATGGCTCTCTTCAACAATGAAATGTTTCAAACCACCTCCAATTGTTCAGTGAAGAAAGCCATATACACCCAGAGAGAGGGATGTGAAATGTGGACCACAACATAATATTCTCATACTCCTTGATTGATGTTTGCTTACATTGTGTTTCCTTTATCTGATATATCGTTTGTGTAGATAAGATTTTTCTTGCACAACAATGATAAGTTTTGAAATATGTATACATATATTCGATTTGCCAATATTTTAACATAATTAACATGTAGTGGATATCCTGCCATCTAGGGGAGGGGTGGGGAGTAGGGGGAAAAATTTGTAACGGAAAGCTATGTAAGGGTTCTTGTTGAAGAATTACCCACACATATGTTATGCAAATAAAATAAAATTTAAAAAAAAAAAAATAGAGCCATTCCCCAAGTAATAAATTATCAAAAGATATGAGTAGTTTTTAGATGAAATCAAAGAGATCTATAGCCTTATGAAAAAATGCTCTAACTCACTATTGACTGGAAAAATGCAAATTAAAACAATTCTGAGATACTACCTACTATCTATGAGATTAGCTAATAGGACAGAAAAAGAAAATGAAAAATTATGGAGATTATGTGGGGGAATTGAGACATTAATTCACTATTAGTGAAACTGATTCAACCCTTCCACAGAACAATTTTGAACCATACCCAAAAAGCTATAAAACCACACCTTAAATGCCTTTGATCTAGCAATACGTACTAGGTCTGTATCAAAAAAGAGATAAGAAACAAAAAGGAAAAGGACATTTATGTAGAGAGATATTTATAGCAGCTCTTTTCTGGTGACAAAAAAAAATTGGAAATTGAAGGGATATTCATTAATTCAGGAGGAGCTGAACAAATTGTGGTATGTAATTATGATAGAATACTATTGTGCTATTATGATAAGCAAGATGCTTTTAGAAAAACCTGGAAAAACTTACACACACTGATACAAAGTGAAAGGCATTGTGTACAAAATAACAACAATATCATAAGATGATTGGTTGTGAATAACTTAGGTATTCTCGGTAATGCAGTAATCCAAGACCACTCCGAAGGATTTATGATGAAGGATATTGTCCATTACCAAAGAAAGAAGTGATGGTGTCTGAACAAAGATTGAAGCATAGCTTTTTACTTTATTTTTCTTGAGGGTTTTTTTGGTCCACATGACTAATAAGGATTTTTTTTTTTGTATGACTATACATATAAAATCTATATCAAATTGCTTTCCTTTTTCATAGAGGGAAGTGAGGAGGGAGGGAGAGAATGCGGAACTTAAAATTTTAAAAACAAATGTTGAAAATTGTTTTTGTAACTAGAGAAAAATACAAAACTAAATAAAAATTTTAAAATAATAAAAGGGTTTATTACAGTATCAAAAAACTGATTTTGCAATTTAGTATGCTGCCACCAGGTGGCATATGGTTCTCATAGCCATGCAGTTTGAAGAATAAGGCATAAGCACTAAAAAGTCTGAGATTGTCTGGTTACACTGCTCAGATTTGCCAAATTCAACTCTAATAGTTACATTATTTTTATAATGAAAGCTTTTATTTGTAGTACAGTGTTGATAAACTATGATTTAGACCAATCATATACTACAAAGTAATGTTACTTTAAAAGTAACCAAAATGTGGTTAAAGTGACTACTTAGAGATCTCACTGCTATAGGCATATATACACTCCAAGCAAATCAAGGACAAAAGAAAGATTATACATATATCAGCATAGTACAGCAAATTGGAAGGTAGCTGGAAGTTGACAGGAAATAAGTTGGAAATTAACTGCAAAAAAAATAGCGCCCATGAATTAAACAATGGCTAACTCTCCTTGAACCTAATTGGAGTTTTCTTGGCCCAAATTGGAGTTGTTTGCCATTTTCTTTTCTACTTCATTTTATAAATGAAGAAGCTAAGGCAAGCAGGTTAAATAATTTGCCTCAGGTCACACAGCTAGTAAGTGTCATAAGCCAGATTTGAACTCAGGAAGATGGGTCTTCCAGATTCCAGGTCCTGCATTGTATCCACTGCACCAGGAAACAACAAAAATAAAGAATTCATGGAAGCATAAATGATTTCTATGAAAAGTATCAAAGTAAGCAAAAACAGGAAAATATAATACACAGTAAGTATGGCAGTGTCAGAGGAGAAATAAGTAAAATGGAACTATGGGTAATCATCATTACCAAGATTGACCCTGGTGAAAAAGAAAATGAAAAAACACATCTCCTTTCCTTCATTTTGTGGGAGACTGGAAGTATGAAATTTTGTATATGTTAACATTGCTAATTGTGGGTTAGGTTTTCTAAATTAATTTTTTTCTGTTTTTATTTTAAAATCTTTGTGCCAAGGAACTGCTTGCTGGTTTGGATATGGCAAAGGAAAAAGAACTAAATGTGATGTAGCAACAAAATGCTTAATAAGTGTTTAAAATAAGTCATCAGTATAAACAAAAAGAAATTGAATAAATTATTTTAAGATTTAAATGCCTCACCCTTTTTGTAGTAGCTAGAAACTGGAAACTGAATGGATGCCAATCAATTGGAGAATGGCTGAACAAATTATGGTATATGAATGTTATGGAATATTATTGCTCTGTAAGAAACGACCAGCAGGACGATTTCAGAGAGGTCTGGAGAGACTTGCATGAACTGATGCTGAGCGAAATGAGCAAAACCAGGAGATCAATGTATACGGCAACAACAATACTATATGATGATCAATTCTGATGGACATGGCTCTTTTTAACAATGAAATGTTTCAAACCAGTTCCAATTGTTGAGTGAAGAAAGCCATATACACCCAGAGAGAGGGATGTGAAATGTGGACAACATAACATTTTCATGTTCTCTATCGATGTTTGCTTGCATTGTGTTTCCTTTCTCTGATTTTTCTTTCTTGTAGATAAGATTTTTCTTGCACAGCAAGATAAGTGTGGAAATATGTATACATATATTTGATTTGTCAAGTACTTTAACATAATTAACATGTAGTGGATATCCTGCCATCTAGGGGAGAGGTGGGGAGTAAGGGGGGAAATTTTGTAACAGAAAGCTTTGTAAGGGTTAATGTTGAAGAATTACCCATACATATGTTTTGCAAATAAAAAGTTTTAATAAAAAAAAAAGATTTAAATGCCACATTGTAGTTAATAAAATAGGTCATTAATGTAAACTTTTGATAGAAAGGAATATAAAAAATGTCATGAATTCCTTACTTCTTAGTGATTCTCATAGTATTTTTACAGTTAGAAGGTACTCCTTAGACTATTTAAAAGTTCTTGTGTTTAAGTGGTAATAAGAAAATACTATTGTTTTTGCTGGAAAAGGAAAGAAAAGAATGTACTGTTTGTTCAACAACAATTTTCTGTTTAGATGTTAGATGCTACAAAAACCTTTTCTTGTTTTAAGATTCCAGCTTCAGTTTCTGCCTTTTGTCTTCTGTCTTGAGCTCTGGCTTGACTAGTTCTATGGTTCTTAATTTTGATCAGTTTGGTTCTCCATGCTGATTACTTACTAAGGTACTATTTGTTTTCTATCCCTGTGACTTGGCCCTGTACTAAAAATAACATTGATTCCTAGGCTTTGAGGTTATCTCTGGTATCCCAAGAGCCCAGGTTCAGTTGCATAACTTAAAAAGAGAAGTAAATAAACTTATTGTATCAAAAGGAAAAGTATGTATAACAGCAGACCTAAAGATCCCATTCTAGTCTGGAATTGTTCCAACAATTAGAGAACACGCTCTAGCAGACCCCAGTGAGCCTGTGTTCATTTGATGAGGGTTTATATTACTATTAAAGGTAAACCAAAGATGTTTGATGCCTTCTCTGAGCCAAAATGAATTTCCAAAACCAGCTACAATTGTTTCAATCTTCTAGGAGTACCTTAAAGTGTATAAAAAATTTTAATGTGTCTTCATATCTTTTGAAGTCCAAGAAATTAACCCAAGTTTCATGAGGTTATGCAAAAAATCAACTCTCTGCCTTCCTTGTCACAGGCCAGTGGTCTTAGGACAAACCAAAATGTTCCATCTACCTTTTAGCTATTTCCAACTAAATTGAAATCTAATGATGGATAATAAACCCTTTGGGTTTAAAGGAATTTATTCTCCCTAACCTTTCAAGGGAGCCTAGGAAACTTCCTGTTTGTTCAAAATGGAGGGAAAGATAAATGAAGTTAAAAAAGGTTTTTTTTGCCAGTTATCTGAGAGTCCCTCCAGTGGCAAAGATTGCATCTCATTCATGCCTCATCAGCCTGTAGAAGTTTCATTTTTGTCTTTGTATCTTTAATATCTTTAGCACATTAGATATTTAATGAATGCTTGTTTAATCTAACACTATATATATATATCTTTATAT
>JAJPUD010001033.1:488906-504138 GCA_023553655.1 Myrmecobius fasciatus | reverse complement strand
TAGATAGATAGATAGATAGATAGATAGATAGATAGATAGATAGATAGAAGGCATAAGTGGCTTTGAGCTCAAGAGCCCTTTTTGTGTGCAGAGGGTAGTTTTGTCTTCTTTTCTAGGAACACCTTACTTACCTTCTGAGCTTGGATTGAAGGTTGCCCCACTGGTCTGCTCCCCTGCTAAGTCAGGACCAAGGGTCTCAGTTGCTGATCTGCTGCGATGAAGACCCTCTCACTGGCTTTCTCAGACTGCCTGAGCTAGGCCAAACACACTCATCACCCCAATGAGACTGACCTTTTTTTTTAATATTTTCCAGTCTATCTTGAGCTGGAGAGTGATTTCATTCCATCAGACTCTGTTCAGAGGCTTGGTTTCATGTGGTTTTCTAGGAAAACTGGGAGAGCTTGAATAGCTTTCTGACTTCACTCCACCATCTTGGCTCCACCCCTGGAAATCCATACAAATTCTTAGAGAATAGAAAGAAATAGACAGTAAAACTCTGTTATTGGAGAACCTAAACCTCCCCCTCTTAGAATTAGATTAACTTAATCACAAAATAAACAAGAAGAAAACTAGGGAAGTTAATAGAATCATAGAAAACTCAGGTATGATAGATCTCTGGAGAAAATTGAATAGGGACGGAAAGATATACACCTTTTTCTCAGCACAAAAAAAAAATGAGCATGGATTAGGGTATAAAAACTTCTCAATCAAAATGCAGAAAAGCAGAAATAGTAAATGCTTCCTTTTCGGACCATGATGCAGTAAAAATTATACTCAATAAAAGGCCAGAGAAAGATAGACTAAAAACCAATTGAAAATTAAATAATCTAATTCTAAACAATGATGGTCAAATTAAATTGACTCAAAGAGGGAATAATGTACACACTCAAAAGTATAAGAGAAGGGGAATAGTAGAAGGGAGAATATATTGAGCAGGAGCACTTTTGAGGAGGGACAAGATGAAAGAAGAAAAAGAGTAGAATAAATGGGGATGGGAAATAGGATGAAAAGAAATATAATTAGCAATAATAATTGTAAAAAACATTAAAGCAAGTCTCTCTGATAAAGGTCTCATTTCTCAAATATATAGAGAATTGAGTCATATTTATGAAAATAAAAGCTATTCCCCAATTGATAAATGATCAAAAGATATTAACAGTTTTCAGTTGAAGTAATTAAAGCTACCTAAGGTCATATAAAAATGTTTTAACTACTGACTAGAGAAATGCAAATTATAATAATTCTGAGGTACTACTTCATACCTATTAGATTGGCTAATAAGGAAGAAAAGAAAAATTTTCCCCATACACAATTCATCATTTGTAATTTGGAGTTGTGTACTGATTTAACCATTCTGTAGAGCTATTTATAACCCAAAGGGTTATAAAATCACGCATTACCCTTAATCTAGCATTACCACTACTAAGTCTATATTTAAAAAAAAAAAAAAACTTTTTTAAGGAAAAAAGGTTTAGATGTACAAAAATATTTATAGCAGATGTTTTCTGATGGCATCAGTGGGGAAATTGCTGAACAAATTGTGTTATGTGATTATGATGGGATATTATTGTATTATAAGAAATGATGAGTAGGATACTCTCAGAAAAACCTGGAAAGTCTTCCATGAGCTGATGCAAAGTAAGATGTCCTATGTATAAAGTAACAAAAATATTGTAAGATGATCAACTGTTAATGACTTAGCTATTCTCAGCAGTACAATGATTCAAAAACAACTTTGAAAGATTTATGATGAAAAATGCTATCCATCATCCAGAGAAAAAAACAGTATCTGAATACAGATTGAAGGATACCTTTTTCTTTATTTTTCTTGAGACTACTTTTTTTTATCTGTTTTCTTTCACATGACTGATATGTAAATATTTTGTATAACTCCATGTATAACCTCTATTGAATAGCTTGATTTCTCAATAAAGGTAGGACATGGGGGGAGGGAGAAAGAGAATTTGGAATTCAAAGTTTTAAAAATGAATGTTAAAGATTGTTTTAATATGTAACTGTGAAAAAACAAAATCTTAAATAATTTTTAAAAGAATGGATTGCAAAACCTCTGTTTTGAGCACCAGGTTGAGTGAAAGCAAAATCATATTAGCTGACTGAGGGGAGCAATATGACTCCCAACTATAGAAACCTCAACTATCATGGGAAACTTTCAAACACTACTGCTAGTTCCCGAAACCACCAGTCTATTGCTTGCCAAAAGATTTTCATTCCTCCTTACTAGACCTGAGTTTCTAAACATGACCCAACCTCATTTCCTAAAGCTTTGGTACAAACAGAACCATTTCATCAGGATACACATGGTGTGGGAAAGATTCTGAACTCTATTGTGGCTGCAACATAAATTATTTACCTTTCCCTAGGTAGCCCAAATAGGTTTAGAGGTTATTCTTCATGTGACAAGTATTTATGAAGCATCTAGCACAATTCATTGCTCACAATATACAACTTTAACCTTTCTGACATGAATTAATGAGATAAATGTTTGATCTACCACTTCTGCATCTTAGTGGCACCAGTTTTATTCTTTTTATGTACCAATCAAGACTGTGTGGATTCCTCCCTGCCAAAGAGTAAAAATCCTCTATTTGACTTCTTTTTTGTAAACATCTTGAAATCTGAGGGAAAAGGAGGAAACCTACACAGTAAAACATTTTTATAGGAGTCTTATTTAGCATCACAACATTTCAAAGTATGAGCTATTGGTTTTCCTAAAACAATAAGCTTCTCATGCAAGGCACATTTTTCTTATCATGAGTTCCTCAAATTCAGTATATGTTCTCTAACAGATGTATATGTTTTCTAACACAACAATGCATATTGTTTCAATCAAATATTCCTTCATTTCATACAACTGTGCCTAGACATAAGCCATAGTTTAAAAAGTAGGTTTTTTAAGTGGCTCATTTGAGGAAGCAAAATATGAAGCAGATTCTCTTCCATTCCCTTCTCTCCAGTGGTTTGCTCATTGGGTCATCCCTATTTACAATTTTTCCCATAAATCTTAATAACTAGTTTTTGTAGTAGAAGCTGTCATCAATCTACCTGAGATTGATGACTGCTGATAAGTTTTCTCACCTATTTCTTAATGAAGAATTGAAAAATTATCTTTTAAAATCAGTAAAGAGAAGAACTAATCATATGGGACTGTATATCCCTGAGGACAGCCCCATAGCTTCCCAAGGTTCTGCTGGAAAAAACATGGCATTAGTGCTTTTAAGACCTTTTCCCTGTCTTCTCAGTGATGCATAATGAATGAAGAAGATGTAAATACTTTCACTTTTGATAATTACACTTCAATAAGCAAAATGGAGCAACACAGTACTACAGGGATTTCACCGTTGGCTACTAAAGATCAGGGGTGTGTTGCAAAGCAAGGCAGAATTACTTGAACCAACTATCAGATGCAATAGAAGTATGGGGGAAAGAGGGATTTGGAAAGAGCTGAAAAAACAACTACCTTGTAATTGATCTCATTTTTTATTTGAAGCTGGAATAAATCTTAGAAACCATTTAGTCTGACCCTTTTATTTTACAGAATCTAAGACCCAAAGTGAAATTTCACAGAGAGTTTATATCAAAGCTATATTTTGTACTCAACTCTTCTCATTCTAGACACAGTGTTCTATTACCTACTGAACAAGTAAGTAAACATTTATTAAATTCTATTTGCCAAGCACTGTCTTAGGCACTGGGATACAAAGATAAAAATGAAATAGTTCCTTGCCTCTAGGAAAACTTTTAAGGCAGAATAGCATTACAAATGGAGAAAGCTAGTTACAAAGCTAGAAGATCTGAGTTCCAGTCCCATGTCTGAGACTACCTGTTTTACCAGGGCAAGTCACAATTTCTCTAGGTCTAGATAACTCTACCTGACTCTAAATAACTGAGGAGTCAATCTCCACTGAAAGACACAGTTTCCTTACCTGAGAGTTATCTACAGGACCTTATGTTCTGTGAGAGGAGATGACAATATATAAACATAGAAGTATTATGTTATACACACACACACACAAAAATATTTTTCAAAGTAATTTTAGGGAAGAGGTACTAATGTTGGGAGAATGGGTAATCATTTGGTAAAAGGTTTCTTCTTTTTTGGAAAAGTCCATAATGAACTACAATGAGAACTTGGTTTAGCAGACATGGAGTAGGGCAATGGGGGCTCGTAAATATGGCTAATATCCTCATAAATTGATTGTTCTTGTGGACTACCAAGTAATGTTTTGACTACAAACACCACATTTGGCCTGATTACCACCTTTATGTTCTACTCTCTACTTCAACTATTCCATAGCAAATTACCTTTTTTATTAGTGTGAGGAATTGGTTTGTGGGAAAAAATATACAAACAGAAAATCAACGTCACTGTGATCCAGTAATATACAAAGGGCAGATCACATTATCTACCCAGCCTTTGAATAGAATCCAAACATCATAAAAATGACCCAAAAAGGCCAACAGAGGAAGGTCTTGTGCTTCCTATATAGTCAAAATCTTATGCTTCATTAGGCAAATACACCTAAACAGCAGGCTAAAGCAAAGGTGACATCAGTAAAGCTTTCTCTTCTTTCTGTTTGTCATCCTCATGTTGAACTAACTATACTCAGATTTCAGTTAAATTTTACAAAGAGGTAGAATGAATATGCTAAGTGAAAAAATATTATGTAATGGAAAGACATTTCTATGTTCCTGACATATATGTTCTATATGTTCCTGAGACTAGCAATATACTCCCTATGCCCAAACAAAAATTGTAGACAAGTGGCTAATATGAATTAATATGGGTAGTTTCTACACAGGAACTTCCCCTGTGGTGAAATCATAGGTCTTTGATATATGAATATTTATGTAAGGCACTCTTCTGAGTGCTAGATGTACAAAGATGAATCAGATAATTGCTTCTAATTTCAAGTATTCATAGCATCTTAGTTCTGAAAAAGACCTTAGAGTAGCATAATACAGTGGAAAATACTGTATTTGGAATCAGAGATCCAGAATCCATATCCCTATTTTACTACTTTTTATATGGAACAATTCACTTATCCACTCTTGTTCTTCCTCATGTATAAAATAAAGAGGTTGAATTAGATATCTAAGATATCATACAGACTCTCAATCCATAATCCTATGACACTTTAATTATCTGCCTCACTTTGGAAATGAGGATTCTGAAATCCAGAGCAGAGGTAACTTGCCCAATTGGACAACCAGACAGTATCAGAAACAATTTTTCCTCACTTCCAGCCTCTTTTTTTCCTTTTAGTCTGACTCTCCCCTAATGTATATAGGCTGAATGTTTGATGCTATTATGAGGTCCAATCCACTGTGATGAAGACTTAACTTGCTTCAGTTCCCAACCTCAATAGTTCACCCCTCCTGTGACAACCTGTTGGCCATCAGCTCCAAGATCTTTTTATATCAATGTTGAACTCAGTGCAGACATCTGATCAGTTTACCAGTTCAGAACTCCTAAGTTCAAGAAATCAGCAGGGTTCAATGGCAAAAATTATAGTTGTACACATCCAGTTATCTCTTGCTTTTTCAACTCTACTGTTGAACTTTTTCAACTATACTATCCAAATGCACTGTTAGTTTCAACTACTGCCTTTTCCTGTCTCACTAAATAGAACAACTAGGACAAAAAAAAACCAAAGATCAGAATCAAAGTTTTAAGGGAATCCAGAATTCTTACAGGACAATAGCACATGAAAAAAAGCCCATCTAACACCTCTACAAATTGGTCCTCCAGGATTCACTGAAAAAATCTCTCCTGAGATAGACCCTAACTACTGAACACCCCATTCTATTTTAGAATGCTTTTAATTATGAAGAACTTCCTTACAGCCAGCCATAAACATTCCACTTGTAACCTCTGCTGATTGCTACTAGTTCTGCTTTGGGGGATAAAGTAGAACAAATTTGATCCATTTTCCACATGACAGTCTTCATACATGAATATTCTATCACAAAGATATCAAATAGAATGGAAAAGTATCCCTAGAAACAAAAATATAACAGAACTTTTTAGTTAAACAAAAAAATTGGAAACAAAATAAGTGTCCTTTAAGTCAGGAATGGCTGAACCCATTATGATACATGAATTCAATAAAATATTTTTAAGAAATGATGAAAAGGACATATTCAGAAAAACCTGAAAAGACTTGTAAGATTCATAGTAAAATGAACAAAGCCAAGAAAATAATTTCTACAATGACTTCAATAATTAAAGGAAAACAATTCTGAAAGACCTAAGAAATCTGATCAATTTAATGTCCAATTACTATTTCAGAGAATGATGAATAAGCATGCTTCCATCTCTTAGCAGTGAGGTAATGAATTAAAGATACAAAATAAGACACGCACTTTCAGATATGACCAATACGTGCATTCGTTAGTTGCTTGATTATATTTATTACAAAGGAGTTGGAGAGTGAGTGGTAGGGTCTTATGAGTGGGAATGATCGCAGTGCTTTGCATGTATTTAACACTTAATAAATGCTTGCTGAAAATAAATTAATGAAAGGATTGTAATAATAATACCAAAAAAAGGATGTAGAAAATAGAGCATCAATAAAACATTCTAAGACAGAATAAAAAGACATTCGGAAGAGGACATTAACAGTCTAGACAATATTAGAATTGTCCTGTTAAATTTCATATATATCTTAAAATAAACTGTACATAAGGGAAAGTCACAGTTTGAGATACAATCCTATTTCTGTATTTTAAATATGGAAATGCTCATATTTACTGATATTTACAAATGTAATAATGAAAGAAAATATTTTTAAAAGGAAGAAACAAGTTTTAATGAAACATTCAAAAAATACACAGAAGAAATGAATGGCAGATTAGAGGCCACCCAGCAGAATTTTCTCACTGTTCCCCTCCAAACAACTTTAAAATAATACCTCAAATCAAATTTTGGAGTAGCAGAACTGACAAAAGATCAGGATGAGACATTTTTCAGGCCTAAGAAAACTTAAGAGATTGGCAGGAGAAGTTTGTGACACTGAGCAGAAGACTCTCCACAGCCTACACATGCAAAGGCAGCAACAGAGGCTATAGCAACAACGATTTAAGGAGCAAACTAAGAAAAGGAAGTCGGACTACTTGTTAGAAAGTGATTACAAGGAATCTTTTGCTAGTATTAAGTACAACGAAGCACTGACTTTATTGCCCACAGACAGTTCTGGGTCATATTTCCAGGATTAAGAGGAGCAAAGGCAGTCAGACTCAAGGGGAAAAAATCTCTGGTCACAGTTCCAAAGCAAAAAGAAATTCTAGCACTTGTGGTTGTAAAGGATTAGGGATCTTCCTGGGTAAAGATCAGAGAACAGTACAGGAAATCAGTGACCAAACCACTATCCACATCACACCATCTTGGAAACACCAAAACAGAAGTCAAAATTTAAAAAGAAAAGAATGTTAAAAATGAATAAATAAATTTTAACATATTTTTAAAATACACAGAAGAAAATTAAAAAAAAATCACAACACAACACAAACAAAAAGAACAGTTTTGTTACTATTGTGTTAAATGTAAATGCTCTTAAAATTATAGTAGTTTAGTTTCATATATAGTACAATTTTATACTCTTTTCTCTATGTTGAAATGTTCATAGTTGTTGATATTCAATGCATAATAAAAATTCAATTCAAAAATAAAATAAATTATTACTTCTATTGTCACAATCACCACAAAATCTTCTTCTCTTCCACTGTGAAAAACTCCCAGTTCCTTCAGCCAATCCTTTGATATAGTCCTTCCCAAGGCCAATGTCAGAGAATGAAACACTGAAATCCTATAAGTGCACAGAGTCCATGACAGAGATGAAAACTTTTACCAGTACAGTAATCGGCTAGGGCTTAATAGATGGTTGCAATCAAGATCTTGCCCACGATGAGGTCAGAACTACAGTTTGAACAAATTAAACTCAAGAATCAGACAGAACTATTGTAAAACTAAAAAAGCACAGGCCTGAAATGAAAGTAGGCTTTGGAACAGAATCCAAGAGAATCTTGGAGGCAACTAGCAAAAAGTAAAATACACTGTAGCATAGAACAGATAATAGTGGGTTGAGATACAAAAAAAATGTGGTCACAATTTATAGCACTCTGTCTACCTCTGGGTACATTTGTATTTTAATGTCCAGTCATCACAATGTGAATCACCCACCATATATATACACTCTTGTACTTGGTCAATATTTATTAATTTCAAAAATAACAAAAAACTTTTTGAAGGCTTGAGAAAAATAATTGAAGGAGTACATGAATGAATTTTTGTTTCAGGAAAAATATAAAAATACTTAAGTATTATTAAACCTATGTAATCAGAGAGCCTATAAAGGTACATAATATGAGAAAGCCAACCTAAAGTTTTCTTCAATTCATTATCTTTGTTGAAGTAAGCTATCTGAAACAAAATGGGGACAAAAAGAAAGGATTTGCTGGTAGTGTTTATTTATGTGAGTTAATCTAATTCTGGATTAGACTTGAATAAACTAAGAATGTGTGAAATAAAGATTATCAGTATCTGAATGAAAAAACAACTTTTCAGAATATCATTTGAAGTTGAGAATTTTTAGTAATATAAGAATAAAACCAACTTTATATCTAATTTATGTATCACCAAATTGAATGTGCCAGATAAGAAAGTAATAAGAAAAATTCGAGATAGCACAAAATGTTATCAAATTGACACAAGGGAGGAAAAAATGTTTTTTGCCAAGATGTTAAGGTGATTCTTAGACATATTTTATTAATAAAATGTTTTATTCACTCTTAAGCCTCATTCAATTCAGTTTCATTCAATAAACATTTATAAAGTTTCTACTGTGTGAGATAAGGAGATACTGTGGACAAAGAACTGGCCTTGGAAGAAGAACCATCACTTACTTTCTCTGACACATTCAGGCTTTGTGATGGCAGGAAAATGATTTAACCTCGCAGTGTTCTAAGCAACTTTCTAAGAATATACATTAAGAGAATGTTTGGACTTGAATTGATTGAGTGTGTCTCACCTGGACTTAGCTACATCAGTAATATCACAGGTTTAGTCCCTATCTCTGACCTTATTACATGAAGCACATTGTGTGAGGCTAGTTATCTATCAGATTAAAAAAAAAAACAGACCCTGATAGTCTATTGTTTACTATGTAGTAGAGGAATATAACACATTCTCTGACACCAAATAATAAAATCAGATCAGATTAGAGAGTTACTTTGTGAAGTCTGATAGGGAAAAGTGCATCATCAAGTTGTAGGTTTTTATGAGCAATATGACACTTAAATTAGATTTTGAATGATGGGTAGAAATTCTACAGGCAAAGAAAAAGAAGAAAAACATTATATCTAAAGAACCATATCAGGAATAAAATGAAACCAGGAAAGAGCAGGATATGGTCACAGTAGGCAGAGTAGTCCAATATGGCTATACCCTAACTTATGTTAGGGAGTGGGGGAGAACAATATATGAGATATAGGAAAGACATGTTAGGATGGCTTCAAATTGTTCAGATTCTTTAATTCCGAAAGTTGATTTTGTTTTGTTTTTTGGTCAAGAGATGATATAGGGTTAATGAAGATTTTTGAGCAGAGTCAGAACTTTTTTATGGCCACTGAATGAAAGGTGAATTAGAAGAAAAGGAGTAAAAAAAACAAGGCCCCACTCTGCACAGTGAATATTTGAAAACTCAAGGCTAATGAGTATCTTAACTGATTACTTGGGGAAAGTAGCTTCATATTTCAAATAGTTCATTTTTAATTATATATTCAATTCTTGGTTTAAGGTAAAGCTAAGTAGAATTAACCTTATCTGTTTATTCTACTAAAGAGACAAATTTAAAAGTTCTACTTACAATTGGTGTAGATATTAATAAAGTAAAAACTACCAACCAAAAGTTCTACTTACAATTGGTGTAGATATTAATAAAGTAAAAACTACCAACCAAAATATGACTGTTACATAAACAGCCCCTGAAAAAGCTTGAGAACTCTCCAAAAGGAGGTGGAAAATTGGAGATTTGAGATATGTGCTGAGGCAAATGAATTCTTCCACCAGAAACTTATTAACTATGTGACACTGGGCAAATCACAATTTGTCAGGACCTCAGTTTCTTATCTGGAAAATTAAGATATTCAATATGATATCCCTTAGATCCCTTCTAAGGATATATGATCTACATGATTCTATGATCTATTTCTTGGAATCAATCCAGGTCCAAGAGAGAGGGGAACAAAAAAAGAAAAAAGATCTCTTAAAGTTTTACTTAAGGGCAGGGCTGCATCTAGGATATACAGGATTCCAAAGCAAATGTTTTGGGAGGTTATCTATATAAACAATTCAATTAAAGTATATTACCAAATTCATGTACACAGATGTAGTGTACTGATACATTAAAGATTTAGAATAATTAACTTACATTATTCACTTTTTGACAAACATTGTGATTTAAAACATTAACATTACTAAGTCAAAATAACCATCTAAATTTGGATTACTGTTGAAGTTCACAAAACCACTTCCTCTATAATTCCCTTTGCAGTATGCATGCTGTGGAAATAAGTTTGGTTTATACTATGTGATGGATGACTCACATTAGTGCCTCAACAAAATGCACATATCCATATTGCCATTTTCAGAAAGTATTTTCAACTCCATTTAATAGCTGATATCCAGAAGTTAAAACACATTGAGCAGCCCTCCTTATTATTCACCAATAATGCACATCCAAAAAAAAACTGAAAACTTTTTGCAGTGGCATGTGTCAAAAAATAAAATATAGTGAATAAAAGCTTTTATTATAGATCACAGTTCTCTTTTGGTTCTTTTATCACAAACACATCCATATGTATACATATGTCTCTATATAACATATGCACATTTATATGCATATATATACATAGACATGCATCTAAAACAATATTAACATGGCTGATACATAATGTAGACTTCTCTCTTGGTTGAATCTTTAAGTTTGACTTTGAAATCAATAATTACTGGCCTTACATTTTTTTCCCTAATAAATTCTACTTCTAGTCATTGTTATTATGTTTGTGTATATCTCTTATTTCCTATCCCTGTCAACTCTTCTACTTTAGTTCTACTCCTGAATTTGCCTGGCTATTACTTAACACCCTTTCACCCATGGATTCCTCCCTTATCCTCTATAATTTTTTTCTTCCCTCTTTATCTTACTCTCATTAATCTACAGACATTATCCCACTCTATCTAAACACCCTTCTATACCCCCACCTTATCCTATTCCCTCTCTCCTTGTTTTTTTTAATAGATTTTGGATATGGAGAGATAGACAGAAAGATAGACATAGAGCTACAGACAGAGACGGAGACAGAGAGAGACACAGAGAGATAGGAATGTATTGTTCCCTATTTAACCTATTCCCAATGTGAGTAGATTTTCAGAACTACCAACGCTCTTCCCATATCTAATTCCTCTGGGTTGGTTCTTCCTCTATACCTCATTGAATAGCATAATTACTATTTTTACCTTTTTCTAGATGGTTTTCCTTTTTATATAGTCAGATCATACTCAGCACTGCCCCAATTTTTCTTTTGGACTACTCAATTATTGATGTAAATTTTATACATGTGCCTACATTTCCACATGTAAAATATAAGTATTTCATCCTTATTGAGTGCCTTGAAATCGTTCTTTGATATTGGCTTTTAGGTGTTAAATTTTCTCTTGAGTTCAGGTTTGTCTTATTTAAAATCCTGAAAATCTGAAAGTTCATTGAATGTCCTACTTTTTTAATCAATATTATAATTAATTTAGCTAGATAAAATATTTTACCCAGACCTAGTTCTTTTGATTATATATTCCAGGACTTGCACTCTTTTATTCTAACTACTGATAAATCCAGTATAATTCTATTTATTACTGCAGCATATTTAAATTGTTTATTTCATGTAAAATTCTTTCTTTGATCAGGTTGGTTTTGAAATTTAAAATAATGTACCTATGTGCTTTCCTTGAAAGATCTCTTTGAGGTGGTTATTTGTGATTTTATTTCTACTTTCCCCTCTTGTTCTATTACTTCAGTTCAATTTTCTTTGATTGTTTCTTATAGTATTGTGGCAAGAGTCCTTTTTATCACAATTTTCTCTTCTTGATCTCTTCTCCAAATCTGTTGTTTTTCTTACAAGATATTTCACATTCTCTCCTATTTTTTTCATTCTTTATATTTTGTTTTGTTATTTCTTTGTCTTTTATAGTTTCACTGAATTTCCCTTGCCCGATTCTAATTTTCAAAGAATCATTTTCTTTTTTAAGACTCCATATATCCTTTTTTGGTTGTTTGATTTTTTTCATAATTTTCTTATTTTTTCTTTGATGGGTCTTTTTTTCTTTTTTTCTTTTAGTTTTTCCTCAATCTATATCATTTGATTTTTAAAGTCTTTTTTAAGTTCTTCTATAAATTCTTTCTGGGCAGGTAGCCATTTAACATTATTCTTTGGGGTAGGAGAGGTATTTTTTTAATTTCAATGTCCTCTGTCAATGAACTCTGCCCCCCCCCCAGTCTTACCTATCCCCATAGTAAGTTTCTGTGCTTGGATTCTTTCTCCTTTGCCTCTCATTTTTTTAAGAAAAATTTAACCTCTAATCCTGGAATGGGGCTGGCATATGGTGCCTCTGGCTTCACCTCAGTTCTCCCCTCTAGCCTGGATTTCAAAACCAATAGCTCCACCTTCTTTTGAGTGCCCACATTCAGCAGAGTTCATGCCCCACTGCTTCTACATTCACCATGTATACTAGTTCCTTTTCACCCAGGACCTCATCTCAGCAGCACAGGTTGGGATCACATTCCTTATCAGCTGAGATTTCTTTAGTCTTTCCAGACTCAGAACGATGATTCCAGACTGTCAGGGATGTGAAAGTTCCTGTGGTTGAGACTGAGTCTATCTCTTAACCCAGCTATTCCCAAGGCTCCCTATTTGCTGTTTCTATGAAGCTAGCCTGAAAGTATTTACTCATCATACCAGTTAAACTTTAGTCTTAGTGTCTTTCTTCAGGTGTTCTTAGGTTGTCTGAGGAGAATCCTTCTCCTGTCCTGAGTTCTATTTGTTTTTTACAGGTCTATATTCACCCTGAGGACAATTTTATTTTATTTGTAGGAAAATCTTGAGGGCTTAGAATTTTCTGACCTATTCCACAATCTTCCCAGAATACTCCTTCTAGTCCTTCTTTCTGAAACAAAAGGGAAAAAAGATGACTCTCCAAATGCAATTGTATTATTTCTAAGGTTTCAAAGTAAATTGATTGAGATTTCTAACCCAGGCTGCACAGTAGAGAGAGCATTAAACTTGGAATCAGGAAAACCTGAGCTCAAATTCTGCCTCAGACACTTATTCACTATGGGCAAGTCACATAACCTTTCTCATCCTCAATCTCCCACCTTCAAAACAGGGATAATAATAATAATACCTATCTTCCAGAATTATGGTAAGGACTAAATGAGATTATCTATGTAAAGCACTTTACAAATTAAAATGCTATATGAATGCTAAATGTTATTGATTGCTAGAAAGTGCTTGATCATCACTGATGATGAATGATGATGTTGCTACCTTCAGTGTATACTTGATCCCATCCTGGGACATTTGAGAATCATTCAGAAAAGGAACATGGCATTGATGAGCCATCCTTCATGTATCAGCCTCATTTGGAGAAAAGAGCTGAGATGTATTTGGTCATATCATGTCTTTCTATCAAAGATTTAGTGAATCAATATAAAAGGCCTACTTGCCCACATTAAAGGCAAGTTGTATTTAAAGGGCCAAAATTTTTCATGAATTTAAACAATTTAATAATCATTAAAGGTCTGTTATGTGCCAGGAATTAGGCTAAATGCTAGGGACACAGAAAGCCAAAATAACAGTTCCTGCCCTCAGAATAAAGAAGTCAATTTCTCAATAGCAGCAGATTCAAGCTCTGTGTGTGAATGCATACACGTGTTTGTGCTCATATGTACATGTATACATACACATTCACAGGTGGCTTTCTTGATAAGTACCTTGATAATTGAATGAATTGTCAGTAAGTGTTATGATAACAGACATTTTTCTCTTGTTCCTGCTATAAGGCTATGCCAATCCTTTTGATTACAGTCATACAACCTTGCTCAATTCTTCATTTCCCAAACTGTGCTAGTATTCCCACATTCAGTCAAAGACATGAATCATTTGACCAACTAGAGATAACTAGAGATCTCTGATTTATTATGGGTGCCAGTCTCTGTCTTAAGAAACAGCACAAAGAAGAGATAAACAGCCTATCATTAATTTCTTCTGACTCTTCTTACTTTTCTTTATACAACAGTAATAACTGTACCAGTTTTTGCTGTATTGCAGACACCCTCTGACTTAGTCTTTATCTTGTCATTTATAACATGACAGTATAGATGCTTTTGTTTCTAGGTTAAATGAATGATTCATTTGTGGTATTTGACAATAAAATAGCTATTGCCTTTCTGGTTTCTCTTACCAAGTAGCACTATTCTTTCTCTAATAAGGGCTCTTATTTTGCAGTGGCAAGCAGGAGCTTATAAGGTATGTTATTCCCATGAAAATGGATCATTTGTCACCCAAAAACACTGAGTCCTGCTTTCATGAAGATTAAATAGGGTAGCATATATAAAGCAATTAGCAAAACTTAAGGTAATATGTTAATTCTATAATTATCATTATTATTGCTATTATTACTATTTTGCTTATTTACTTGACTTGTTGACATTGTTATTGAGGACCTGGTATCATTGCAGTAATTCTAGATCAAATCTATGTTGCCAGAAAACTACTACACTGGTTTTAAAATAGATTTCCAATAAAATTGATATTACCAGTAAATGCATCTTTTCTCAGTTCTTTTAATTCCCCCAGTGGCTCCATCAGTTTCCTACCTCAGTATAATACACACTATGGTCAGTTAATCGGTATTGATGATAATGATTTGTTCTTTGAAAAAGAAAACTGCAGACAGTTTGGGATAAATAAAAAAGAGAAAAGGAAGGAAGGAAGGAAGGAAGGAAGGAAGGAAGGAAGGAAGGAAGGAAGGAAGGAAGGAAGGAAGGAAGGAAAGAAAAAAGAGAAGGAAAGAAGGAAGAGAAAGAAAGAAAAAAGAGAAGGAAAGAAGGAAGAGAAAGAAAGAAAGAAAGAAAGAAAGAAAGAAAGAAAGAAAGAAAGA
>JAJPUD010001033.1:470518-488896 GCA_023553655.1 Myrmecobius fasciatus | reverse complement strand
GAAAGAAAGAAAGAAAGAAAGAAAGAAAGAAAGAAAGAAAGAAAGAAGGGAAGAAGGGAAGAAAGAAAGAAAGAAGGGAAGAAGGGAAGAAGGGAAGAAAGGGAGCAGGGAAGAAAGGGAGCAGGGAAGAAAAGGGGGGGGGTGAAAGAGAGAGGGCAGGGAGAAAAGGGAGGGAGAGAAAACCATAAATTCAGTACCAAAGTGAAAGTGGAGCTTTCTCAGAGTCTTGGAAATGATCCCCTTTGTCAGTTTGGTGTAACCTAAGACCTCCTTCTCAGAAAAATGCTTTTCTTATTTATAAATTATAATATGTAGAATTACAAACAAAAAAACTAATCACATTGAAAGGTAGTTACCAAAATATTTTTTAAATGGTTCATAGACCTCAGATTAAGAATACTTAAAGAACTGTCACAGAACCTAGTTCCCCTCCTCCACTTTCCCACCTACTGCTACTCCAACATGTGTCAGCCATAATCCCTCTCAATTCATTATCCTTTGCCCCAATTTTCACTGACTCTTCCTGCCCAAATCAGAATAATATCAAACCAAGGCAAAAGATAAAATGTAAGTCAGTCAACTAACATTTATTAAATCCCTACTGTGTCTAAAATTGTACTAAGCAATAGCTACATAAATAAGGCAAGAAAAATGTCTCCAGAAGTTCACAGCCTAAGTAGGAAGGAAAAGCGCAAAAAAAGAAAAAAGAAAAAAGAAAAAGAAAAGAAAACCCTTGTAAAACAAGATATTTGCAGGATAAAGTGGCCATAGTCTAGTGGGAAGATATTAAGAAGGATTAGGGAAAATGTCCCATTAGATAGGACTTCAATTAAGATTTAAGGGAAATTAGGAATTGGAGATGACGGGGAAAGTATACAAGATAAATAAGAAAAACTGAAACTATGCATCAAGTTCTATCCTAGTGTTTTTTCTAAAATTGCTTTCTCCTGTTCCTCTACAGGTTGGAATCTTTTACTCAATTGTCTAGCCAATTTCTTTTCTCCTCATCACTCTTCCCCATTTCAGTCATCTTCAATGTAGGGAGTTAAATTTACAATTCAGTGTCTTATTGGAATTGTCTATTCATTGAAGCTTTGGAAAAGACACCATAAAGGCAATGAAACACAATAAAACATACTACAAAAGGATAGAGCAAATATTTCTTAAATGTTAGGATTTAGGACAAATAAAACACTAGATAAACCACAAGTCACTTCCCTGAAGGCATTTACAATCTTATATGAGAAGAACTCCCACCAATAAAAATAATGAAAATTCATATTACATATGTGCATTAACACATAACAATATAAATCAATGTCATTCATTGAGTACTTTTAATTTTTAAATTTTTATTTATTTTATTTTTAACATATAGGATAAAACAAGCATTTCCATAACATAGTATAATAATTTCTAAAGACTGTAAATGAAGTTGTAACTCCATTACATACAATTTTCTATTCCCTTTAAAATTATCAGGGGCAGCTGGGTGGTGCAGTGGATAGAGCACCAGCCCTGAAGTCAGTAGGACCTGAGTTCAAATCTGGTCTCAGACATTTAATACTTCTTTGCTTTGTGACCCTGGGCAAGTCACTTAACCCCAATTGCCTCAGCTAAAATAAATAAATAAAAATAAAATAAAATTATCATAAAAATTCCTTCCCTACCACCACTTTTTGTTTTCTTTTATTAAAACCTGCTATGTGACAAGCACTGGACTAGGTACTGGGGAATAGAGATTAACTTGAAATAATATTCAATATTCTTTTGGGGAAACCATATATTTGAATATATAAATGAAGAAAATATAAAATAAATACAAACTTACTAAATAAAAAAGATTTCACAGAGAGAGTAATGATTAAGTTGTTTCCTGAGAGAAAAGAGGGATTCCTTGAGAAGAGGTGAAAATGGAGCATCTTACAGGCATAGAAATAGCCAGTGCTAAATACCAAGAAGAGAGATAAATTGTGGGGAATAGAGAAAAGACCAGATAGACTAGAGCAAAGAAGAATGAAAAGGGAGGAGTATAATGAAGCTGAAAAGATTAACGGGACCAACTTACTGAAGAGTTTAAAAAAATTAAAAAATTAAAAAAAAACAGAAATTAAATCTTATTCCAGAACCAGTAGGGAGCCAATGGAATTGACTGAATTGAAGTTTGAGGATAACATACTCAAATCCCTATTTAAGAAAAATCACTTTGTCAGCTATATGAAAAATGGATTAAAGTAGGATTACATTTGAAACAGGGAGACCAATTAGAAGTCACAGGTAATAAGGGTTGACCCAAAAGTGGTGGTTGTGTGAAGAGACAAGATATCAGACCCCAAAAAATGGACAAAAATCACAATTAGAGAGTTTTGTGAGATTTGAAGGAAAGATATTTATTAATTGAGAGAAACTAGAGAAGGCTTCCTATTGAAAGAAGCAAGTCAATTGAGTTTAAGCTGGATAAAGACCAGTTTAGAATAGATAAGTTTACCTGGAATATGGAATGCACAAAGAGAAGTAAGATAAGGCTGGAAAAGTAGAGAGGCAGCAGATAGAGAGGGTGGCTAGATGACACAGTGGATAGAGTGCCAGATGGAGTGAGGAAGACTCCAGTTTCTGAGTACAAACCTGCCCTCAGATGCTTCCTAGTTTCATGACTTCTGGCCAAGACACTTAAACCTTATTTGCTTTGGTTTCTTTTTCTGTAAAATGAGCTAGAGAAAGAAAGAAAAACACTCCAGTGTATTTGCCAAGAAAACCCCAAATGGAGTAAAAAGTGTCAGACATGTTGAAAAATGACTGATCAAAAAACAGGGTTCTAAAAATAAACAAACCAATCAAAAAATCTTCCTACTCAGGACCATTACCACCAACCAAGGATAATCATGCTTCTGTTTGTTTTCTACACCTTTTCACTCTCTTTCTGATTATTTTCCCATTAGAAAGAACAGAAAGTCAAAATTGGTGGGTACCAAAGCTGGGAAATCTTCCAAATGCATATGGAAAAGAAAGACATATGGGCTGTCATAACATTCATAGAATGCAGGATATCTGCATATGATTAACTCCTTGGAGCATCAGGAAAGTCAAAGAATAAATAACAATTTGGTCTAAGAGCTGAATCCCAGGGCTTCCCCCAGTGACTATTTCAAATGATTTTGCTTAGGCTAATTGCATCCTTTTCTCTTAGAAATCAGCAAACTCAATCAAATATGTCTCAATAGTTTGAGTTTTTCTGGGATTACAGAAAAAAATGCCCTGCTGATTAATTGTAGCAACTTTACTTTGTTGTAATTACACAGTAGCTATGAATCCAAATGAGGTAAGTTTACATGACCCATCAAGAATTTCCTCCAGTTGGCTACAGAAAATTATGTAGTTCCTACTCAATAACTGAGGAAGATGTAAGATAAATGACACTAATAAAAGTGTACAGCTGATATTCTGTAGTATAAATCTTTTACACTGAATTTTATGGGAGGGTGGTTCAGAATGGAAATGGAAATGTACCTTGCCACTCATTTTAAAAAAAATATTACTCATTCTGTACTATTCTTATAATCTATTTGGAGACAAAATGAGACATGGTGAATATAAACATTAGAAATTTAGAAAATTAATTGATGCTCTCTTTTTTATTTCTTAAAGGTTTGGAGAATTAATATGATTTGTGTCAAAGTAAGGTACTTAAAAATCACTTTGAAGTATTTGTAGATTATATATACCAAGCTGGATTTGGAATCAAGGAGACTTTTTTTCAAAATTCATCTCTAATATTTATTAGCTATATTACTATGGAAAAGTCAGTTAAGTTTTTTTAAAAAATCATCATTTCTAATATCTATCTTAAAAGATGAATGTGAGGTTTAAATAAGATTATATTTCTAAAGCATTCTCAATGCTATATAAATATCAATTAATGGGATTATATAACTGCAGGTTTCTATTCACTTTTCTACCAGAACCACCTTTTCTTAGATGAATCTTAAATCCCTTAGAGAAGGAGGGAAAGAAAGGCTGATTCTAATTTAATAAGATATGCTTCTTTTCTTTTAAACCTGATTGCCATTCTTCATTTATTCTGTAGAATTTTCCTTTCAACCTTACCTTTTAGGCTCTTTTCCAAAAAAGCCTCATACACACACACACACACACACACACACACACACACACACACACACATGTATATATATGTTAAGTTCAAGAGAAAGGAATTGGAGTGATTGAAAAGGCTTTCAATTGAGAGCATGGTTTCACAAGTAGCTTAAATGCTGATAAATATACTTATTTCAGTTAAGTCTAGAAAGGTTTTTAGGTTGAAGAAATTAATATTAATATTGGTTATTTAGTAGTATCAGTTGAACTAAAAAGGAGGTAGTAATGCTCTTCCAAAATGAGTGCAAGATTTTGTAATATAAATCGAAAGTAATCTCAGAAGGAAGGAAGATAAAAAGAAATAAGCATTTATAAGCTTCTACTATATACTAGGCACAGGACTAATCACTTTACAAATATTATCTCATTTGAACTTCACAAAACCCTTAGGAGACAGGCACTGTTGCACTCAGAGAGTGTGTATCCTAAGCAGAATTTGAGCAAAGCTTTACCTGATGCCAAATTCAACATTCTATCTACTAGACCATCTAGCTGCAATATCTAGGTACTAGCATGAGGGATGGAGAGGGAAGAAGGAAGAATCAAAATAAGATTGCTGTACAAAGTAAGATTTGAGCTAGGTCTTTAAAAAGGTCAGGGAGGCCAAAAATCATAGGAAAAGAAGGATACCATTCTTGACAGGAAAGATAGCCAAGAGAAAAAGGTGGAAAAGACATAAAATGTCCAGTTCAAGAAAAATTAAGAAAGGAAGGGCTAATGTCAGTGGATATTACAGTACATGGAGATGTATAAATTGTTGAAGACTGGAAAGAGAGGAAGGGATCAGTTTGGGAAGGATTGTAAATGTCATGTAGTCCTAAAAGTAAAAGGGAGTCACTGGAGTATATTCAATATGAGGCTCATACCTGTGCTTTGAGAAGATGCTCCTCCAATCAGTAGGAAGGGTATATAGAGGCCAAGGCTGTGGCTGAAATGCTCTTCTCACCTCTAAACACCCCCAGGAGATTTAGTGGATTTTCACTGGTCTCTGTAATCTCTATTAATTTTGCAATGGTTTGCTATTTTACAAACCATGAAACATGACCAAACCTTCTCAATCAGCCCACTCTTCCTTTGCAGAGTCATTCTAGTTCATCCAGTGGTTTCTCAGAGAATCTAAATTATTCAAGACTTTTCTCACACTTTGTTGGAATCCATTTGACAATTTAATCAATTGAGACAGACATATCCCCACCTGGTTAAGTTACCAGACTATAGAATTTTACCACTTACTTTAAGTGGAATTAAGTCGAGTCATCTATTTTTAAATTCATCATGAAACTTCCCTTTGATCATATTGAATATTAAGGGTGACAAACTGTGACAGTCTATTTCCCCCCAAAATCTAGCCTGGATTATAACCCATAATTTACCATAGGGATTTAAATCAGGCAGATTTCAATTCAATGATTCAATGTCAATTCAATTATTTCTGAAATAAATTTCCTGACTTCATTATATGTGATTGTAAAAATATTTTATAGATTTCAGAAATTTCTAGAATGACTATTTCTCAGTATATAATCAATCAAGAAGCACCTGCTCTGTGTCAGGAACTGTGCAAGATACTGGGAATATAAGTAAGAAGAAGAGAAACATCTCTACTCACTATGAGTTTATATTCTAATAGAAAAAAACATCAGACATAAAAACAAATACAACATAAATGTAAATATACGTATACACACGTGTGTGTGCATAAACACACATCCACAAAATAGTTCAGTACAAGCTAGGTTGGTAGGGAGGCATTAGCAGTTAAAGGATCACACAAAGCTTCATTTAAAATATGATGCCTGAACTACATCTTAAAAGAAGAGTAACACTAGATTGATTCTCAAAAGGAGATTTATTTCTTACTACAGTGGCCACATCTCTCTAGACTGTGCAAGATGCAGGAAGAAAATAAGCTGAAATATCAATATCACCCTAATATTTTCCTTCATATAATCTAATATTAGACATACAACCATTTTATATTATGGGAGAGGGGATTGTTCAAATCTAAGAGAAATTTGCATTTGGAAAATTTCTGAGAATTTTCCATCAATGCTATTGTTATATGTATCACAGATTTTATTTCAACCCCCAGACACTTGACTTTCCTCAATACCACATGACTTTTCCCTAAAACATATTAGTTAGGTATCCTACCTATCCCCTATCCAGATAAGCAGTATGATCCCTAAGTATACAGAAAAGAATCTCTAGGTAAATTTTCTGCCCTAGAGATTAAAAAGTCAATGTAACTCTGATTCTTCTCTCTATCTGATCCTATGATTCTTACTTAGATACTTGAAGAACCAATGATTTCCTTTAAAAGAGCATAATACAAAATGATTATGCCAATCTGTCAATGATTTCATAGAAAGTTTTGTTGAGTTGCTGCCAAAGGAAATAATCATTGTCTAAATAAAAGTTTTCTGAATACAAGTCTGTCCAAATTTAGATCAATCATTTCATAATATTCCATAATTCTGTTTGTGATGAAAACCTTTCCAGCTTCTTAGGACTTTTCAAAGCGGTCAAAGTGACATAACTTAAAAACAAACAAAAACAAGTTCCTTCTGTGTCATTATGAAAAATTGGAGTAGGATTTTACCAAATGCTCACCAATTTAAGTGTTTTTGAAACAAATTATTTGTAACAAAAATAAATAAATAGAAATATAAAAATAATGTGATTCAACACATAATAAAAAGTTAATAAACATTTCCTTCATTCACCCTAAAGGTATTTTTGTTGCAAAATATGTTTCTTATCATATAATTCTTTTGCAATATAAAAAACCCTTTCCTAATTTATACTTGGAAAAATTGGAATTTTTATATCCTGCACTGTCTCAACCAACTTAGACCAATGAAAGTAATCTGACAAAAACTAGATTACTATCTATTGGGAAAAGATTTAACAAATTGTTATATTTGAATGTAATAAAATATTACTACAATATGAGTATGCATAAATCAGAGAACAATGAGAAGACTTTTATACATTTATATGCAGAATTAAAAAGTAGAATCAGTTTTCTTGTATTGCATGATAAATGTGGAAATATGTTTAGAAGAACTGCACATGTTTAACCTATATTAAGTTACTTGCTATCTAAGGGATGATGCAGGGGAAGTAAGAGAGAAAAATTTTGAACACAAGGTTTTTCAAAGTTCAATATTGAAAACTATCTTTGTATGTATTTTGAAAATAAGATAGTATCCTAAAAGAGAATCAGAAAAAAACAACTACAATTTAAATAAAAATAATAAAAAAGACATTACTAAATATTGTATAATTATAATGACTGACCCCAAAAGAAGAGATGAAAATGCACATTCTTCTCTTCCTTGTGAAAATGGAGGACTATGAGTATATCATGTTTACTGTCAGATTTAGTGGATGTGTTAATTTTGGTGAACTGCTTTTCTCTTCCTTTTTTATTTTCTATAATAAAAAAAAAACAGTTGACTAGGGAGGGGACTAGAAGGAGTATATTTTTAAATGAAGGTTATTTTAAAAATAAGTGATCATGAAAAAATAATGTGACCGATTGAATGAAAAAATTAAAATTTTCTTTATCAGTTTATAATTTTTTTCTGAAAAAGGCACTATTGCTCCCATTTATGAAGTAAGAATTATCTTGCTCTTAACTAAAGGTATTTAACAAGATACATAGACAAAGGAGCAGGTCTAAAATGTCTTCAAGATAAATTAGAAGGATGAAAACAGAAAAATGAGTTTCTGTACCTAAAAATAAGTGTACTCCCAGTGGATCTTGAATCTCTATATTGCAATTTAAAAACAGCTTTGATATAGCTATGTGTATATTGGTTTGTGCCTGGATTCCTTCAACATTATTGGAAGCCAAAAACAACTTAGTCCTTCTGGCACATTTTTTAGAAAATTGAAAGTCAAGTTTCTATTGAACCTTAACTGTTGAAATGGTGGTCGAGGGGAAGAATTCTGAATGATGAATCCCCAGCTGCTTTTCCTTTCTATGCAAAAGCTATATTAGGACAGGTACTTTCCTCTTTTTACCTAGGTCAACATCTTTTCTTCTTTTTCAAATAATTTTTCTCAATACTTTTTTATGCTATAATTTTTATGCTACCCCTACTAATTGAATATACTTTTGTAACAAAGGAAAGCTAAGGAAATAAACCAAGACCTTACCCATGTTTTGGCATTCTGTTGCTATAGCCTGCCAATTCTCTTTCAAAAGAAAGGAATTGCTTTTCATCATCATTCCTCTGGATTCCCTATTGTTTATTGTGTTGTTTTGAGCTCTTATGTCTTTAATTCTTGCTTTCTTTTGCATTATTATGATCATTATGTACAGTTTTTTCTTGTTCTATTTTTCTTCATTTGTTTAAATAAATATTTCTACATGGATGAAAATTGTTCCTATTTTTGCTCCTTATAGCGATAGGTATATCCTCATATTCATTTTAATTAAATTTTGTTTTCATTTAATCAAAATTTATTTACACTCATTTCTAGTACATGTTTATGTTAAGCAAAGTCATTCCAAGGACATTTGAAGATGAAAATACAAGGATTAAAACCAAAGAAAAATAGAAAAGGTTTATAACAAATGTCTCGTATTTAGACCACAGCATCACAAATATATTTGTAGAGGAGACAAAAATGGCACAAAAAGAAGTCAGGAGAAGCAGCCAGATTAGAGCAAGGGTAAATAGGTCCAGTGGAAAGTTGAAGACATCATTGTTGGAGGTCATACAATGAGTACATTGAGGAACCAAAATAAGAGGCATTTGAAGGAGGAAGAAAAGATATGTGAAAATATCAGACATTGTTAATAACAAGAAATGAAACCGATTATTAAATTTATTGAAATAAAGTTGGGTGAAATAACTCCTAATTATTGCCTAATTTCCTATTCATTGGTGGAAAGTTCTCCCTTTTCATTTTTGAGACTAACAATTGGATTTCCTTCTTTCCTTTTTCTAATCAGATTAACTAAAGAATTTATCTATTTTCTTGATTTTATTTTATTTTCAGAATTTCAAATTTGGTATTTAATTGAGGGTTTTTAATTTGTTCTTTTTCTAGCTTTGTTTAGTTGAAAAACCAATTCATTGATCTTCTCTTTCTCTAGTTTATACAAGTAAGCATCCAGAGATATGAAATTTCCCCTAATAACACTTTGACTGCATCTCATAAATTTTGCTATGTTGTCTCATTATTTTCTTGGATGAAATTATTGATTGAGTCTATGATTGTTGTTTCATCTATTCATTCTTTTTTTTTCCCTGAGGCAATTGGGGTTGAGTGACTTGCCCAAGGTCACAAAGCTAGGAAGTGTTAAGTGTCTGAGTCTAGATTTGGACTCAGGTCCTCCTGACTTCAGGGCTGGTTATCTATCCACCACACTACCTAGCTGCCCCCCATCTATTCATTTTTTAGGAAGAGATTATTTAGTTTCCAATTAATTTTTGTTCTATTTTCCCCTGTAATTTTTATTGAATGTAAGTTTTATTGCATCATGATCTGAAAAAAATGCATTTACTCTTTCTGCCTTTTGACATTTGATTTTGAGGTTTTTATTCCCTAATACATGGTCAATTTTTGTATAGGTTCCATGAACTGCCAAGAAAAAAAGTATACGCCTTTCTGTCTCCATTCAATTTTCTTCAAAGATCTATGATGTCTACCTTTTCTAAAATTCTATTTACCTCCTTAATTTCTTTCTTATTTATTTTGTGGTTTGATTTCTCTAGTTCTGAGAGATCTAGGTTGAGAACCTCCACCATTATAGTTTTGCTGTCTATTTCTTCTTGCAGCTTTCTTAACTTCTCCTCCAGGAACTTGGATGCTATATCACTTGATGCATATATGTTTAGTATTGCTATTGCTTGAGTATCTATGACACTCTTTAGCAAGATATAGTTTCCTTCCTTATCTCTTTTAATTAGATCTATTTTTGCTTTTGCTTGATCTGAAATCAGGATTGCTATCCCTGCTTTTTAACTTCACCTGAGGCATAATTGATTATTCTCTAGCCTGTTATCTTTACTCTAAATGTATCATTCTATTTTAAATGTGTTTCTTGTAAACAATATATTGTAGGATCCTGGCTTTTAATCCAGTCGGCTATTTGCTTCCATTTTGTAGGAGAGTTCATCCCATTCCTATTCCCAGTTAAAATTATTAATTCTGTATTTCCTGCCATCCTATTTACCCCAAGTTATGATTTCTCTTTCCTTTCTCCCTTTTCCTCTTGCTAAATATTTTGCTTTTTTCATTTTTTTTGTTTTGTTTGCCTTATTCTTGATGTCTCATTGAGTCATTAATTTCCATTTGTTCAATTCTAATTTTTAGTGAATTATTTTCTTCAGTTGCCTTTTTTGGCTTTTTTTATTTGGCCAATAGAATTTTTAAATGAGTTGTTCTGTTCATTGCATTTTTTTTCTATTTCACAAATTCTGTTTCTCAAAGAATTGGGGGTTTTATATCTATTTTGTAAGGAGTTGTTTGCCTTTTACATTTCATCAAATCTATTTTGTAGGGAATTATATGCTTTTCCCATTTCATCATATCTATTTTTAAGGAGTTTTCTACAGATAATTTCTGTTTTCCCTTTTCCATACCCACTTGCAAAGATCACATTGCCTTTCTTCATTTTTCCTCTCTTTTAAAATCTTTTTTGAATCTTTCCAAAAGAGCCTTGTGAAATAGGGACCAACTCATATCACCTTTTGGGACTTCATCTGAGCTAATTTGCCTTTAGGGACCTCACGGTTTGAGTTCTGTTCTCTCTCTCCATAAAAGCTGTCAATATTCAGAGTTCGTTTTGGGGTTTTTGCTCATTTTTTAATGTCTGATATACACTTTTAGAGCCCAACCTGATGAGAGTAAGATTTACACAATGCTCATCTCCCTCCCTTCTTTCTCTCAATTATATTAGGTTTTCTTTGCCTCTTCAAGTGATTTTACCTTGTTTTTACCTCCTTTTTTTAGATCTTATTTTACCACTTTTTCCCTCTTTTCCCCAGTATGACAACCTTTTCCCCTCTAGTTCTCTTCTTCATATTATCAAAGTAATATCTAGTTAATTATACCCCCAAACTTTAAGTATCCCCCTAGTAAAAATAAAGTTCTCAAGAGTCCTTTCCTTTTCACCTTTTTATGCATCTCTTGAGTTCTGTGTTTGGATGTCGAATTTTTTGTTCAGATCCAGTCTTTTCATTAGAAATAGGTGAAATTCACCTATATCATTGAATGACCATCTTCTTCCCTGGAGCATAATGCTCATTCTAGCTGGATAGGTTATTCTTGGCTGTAATCCAAGTTCCTTTGCCCTTCGGAATATCTGGTTCCAGGCCCTTCGATCCTTCAATGTGGAGGCTGACAGATCCTGTGTGATTTAACTTAAGGTGCTGGGCCAGTGGGGGCTAGGACTAAATCCAAATTACTCCTTAGACAAGGCAAGTCTGCCAGAACACCTGCCCCCAATCCGGGCAGAGTGTCCCGAGTGCCTCAGATAAACTCCAGGTGTTTGGAGTTTGGAGTTTCTGCCACAATGAGCTGAGTCCCAGCCTCACTTCCGGCCTACACAGAAGTCCTCTGACACCGGAGTCCTCTGTTTATCCCTCTGTCCGAGTTAGACAAACCTGATGTGAAGTACTTCAGAGATAACAGCAAGCAATGTCTAAGTATTTCTGAATTCGTTGACGTGAAGATCAGTTCAGAGGCTTATTTCATTGTTGATTTGAGAGAAGATCGGAGGAGAGGCAGAAAGTCACCTTTTCACTCCGCCATCTTGGCTCCACCCCCTGCTCATTTTTTAAAGGTTGAGGTCTTTTCTTAAGGCAAAGGGGTTACAGCCTCTGCCCTGAGGCTGGTGTTTCTGACTGACTTCCTATGTTGGGTAGGCATGGCCAAGTCCTGTGTTCTGGAGTTCAGAGGCTCACAATTTGCCTTTTGTATTTGTTTTCCATGTATCACAGAAATCTCTGAAGGACTGACTTGTTACCAGGTCAGAATAGCCAAAAAGCTTTATAGTAGATTCCCTGAGTGTGGTTGCTCATTGTCCTGGGCTCCCTGAACTGCAGTCTGGGCTCAGCAGCCTTTCCCCTTGCCCAATTCAAACAGACCTTTTCTGAAGTTCTTCCAAAGTATCTTCTTCTGGAAATTTGTTGTACTCCAAATATTTGTGGTAACCAGAACTCCAAAACCAGTTCAGAGGATTAATCTCCTGTTGATTTGAGGGAAGCTAGGAAAAGTTCAAATAGAGGCGTGTCTACTCTCCCCTATCTTGGCTCTGCCAAGTCTTGTGTTTTAATTACGAATTTTCTATTCAGCTCTACTCTTCTTCATCAGGAATACTTGAAAGTCCTCTATTTTATTAAATATCTACTTTTCTTACGAGTGGTACAATTTTGCTGGTAGGTGATTCTTGATTGTAATCCTAGCTCTTTTTCCTTATGGAATATCATAGTCCAAGTTGCCTGGCTCTTTAATATAGAAGCTGCTAAATCTTGCATGTTCCTGACTGTACCTCCATAATATTTAAAGTGTTTCTTTCTGTATGTTTACAATAATTTTCTTTGACCAAGGACCTCTGGAATTTGCCCATAATACCCCTTGGAATTTTCATTTTAAGATCTCTTTCAGAAGTTGTTCAATGGATTGTTTCAATTTCTACTTTGTTATGGACCTAGGATGTTAGAGCAGTTTTCTTTTATAATTTCTTGAAATGTGAGAGTAAGGCTCTTTTTTCCTCATGACTTTTAGGTAGTCCAATAATTCTTAAATTATCTCTCTTTAAATTATTTTTTAGGTCAGTTGGTTTTTCTCTGATGAGAAATCTCATGGTTTTTTTATATTTTTCTTTTTTTGACTTTTTATTGTTTCTTATTTTCTCATGGTGTCATTACGTTCTATTTCTTCAATTTTATTTTTTAGAGAACTATTTTTTTACTAAAGTTTTTTATTTGTATAACATATGTATGGGTAGTTTCCCAGCATTGATCTTTACAAAGCTTTCCATTACAAATTTTACCCCCAGTCCCCTCCCCTCCCCTAAATGGCAGGAAGTCCATGACATGTTAATAATGTTGAATTACTTGACAAGTTATGCAAGAAAAATCCTATCTACAAGAAAAAAAAAGAAAATCAGAGAAAGGCAACACAGTGTAAGCAAATATTAATAGAGATCATGAATATGTTATGTTGTGGTCCAAATTTCATATCCCTCACTCTGGGTGTATAGGGTTTTCTTCAGTGAACAACTGGAACTGGTTTGAGACAATTCTTTGTTGCAGAGAGCCATGTCCATCAGAATTGATCATCATGTAATACTGTTGTTGCTGTGTATGATGATCTCCTGGTTCTGCTCGTTTCACTCAGCATCAGTTCATGCAAGTCTCTCCAGGCCTCTCTGAAATCGTCCTGCTGGTCATTTCTTACAGAACAATAATATTCCATAACATTCATATACCATAATTTATTCAGCCACTCTCCAATTGATGGGCATCCCTTCAGTTTCCAATTTCTAGCCACTACAAAAAGGGCTGCCACAAACATTCTTGCACAGGTGGGGCCCTTTCCCTCTTCTAAGATCTCTTTGGGATATAGGCCCAGTAGAAACACTGCTAGGTCAAAGGGTATGCACAGTTTGATAACTTTTTGAGCATAGCTCCAAATTGCTCTTCAGAATGGTTGGATCCATTCACAGTTCCACCAACAATGTATTAGTGTCCCAGTTTTCCCACATCTCCTCCAACATTCATCGTTATCTTTTCCTGTCATTTTAGCCAATCTGACAGGTGTGTAGTGGTACCTCAGGGTTGTCTTAATTTGCATTTCTCTGATCAATAGTGATTTGGAGCAACTTTTCATATGACTAGAGATGGTTTTAATTTCATCATCTGAAAATTGTCTGTTCATATCCCTTGACCACTTATCTATTGAAGAGTGGCTTGAATTCTTATATATATATGAGACAATTCTCTATATATTTTAGAAATGAGGCCTTTATCAGAACAATTAAATGTAAAGATGATTTCCCAATTTGATGCTTCCCTCCTAATCTTGTCTGCATTAGTTTTATTTGTACAGAAAGTTTTTAACTTAATATAATCAAAATTATCTATCTGGTGTTCAATTAGGAGTTCCAGATCTTCTTTGGACATAAATTTATTCCTTCTCCACAGGTCTGAGAAGTAAACTATATTACATTCCTCTAATTTGTTTACAAAATCACTCTTTATATCCAGATCATGAACCCATTTAGATCTTATTTTGGTATGTGGTGTTAGGTATGGGTCAAGCCCTAATTTCTTCCACACTAGTTTCCAATTTTCCCAGCAGTTTTTGCCGAATAGTGAGTACTTATCCCAAAAACTGGAGTCTTTGGGTTTATCAAACACTAAATTGTTAAGGTTATTGCCTAGATTGTCCTGATAACCTATCCTGTACCACTGATCGACTGCTCTATTCCTTAGCCAGTACTCAACGGTTTTGATGACCGCTGCTTTATAATATAGTTTTAGATCTGGTACAGCAAGGCCACCTTCATCTGCCTTTTTTTTCATTAATCCCCTTGAAATCCTTGACCTTTTGTTCTTCCAAATGAACTTTGCTACTATTTTTTCTAGATCTGTAAAATAATTTCTTGGGAGTTTGATTTGTATGGCACTAAATAAGTAGATTAGTTTGGCTAGTATTGTCATTTTTATTATGTTCGCTCTGCCTACCCATGAGCACTTAATGTTTTTCTAATTGATTAGGTCTGATTTTATTTGTGTGGAAAGTGTTTTGTAGTTTAGTTCGTATAGTTTCTGACTTTTCCTTGGCAGACAGATTCCCAAATATTTTATCCTATCATCTGCTATTTGGAATGGAATTTCTTTTTGTATCTCTTGCTGCTGAACTTTGTTGGTAATATATAAAAATGCTGATGATTTATGTGGATTTATTTTGTATCCTGCAACTCTGCTAAAGTTGTGAATTTGTTTCTAGTAGTTTTTCAGTTGAGTCTCTAGGGTTCTCTAAGTATACCATCATGTCATCTGCAAAGAGTGATAATTTGGTTTCTTCATTACCTACTCTGATTCCTTTTATCTCTTTTTCTTCTCTTATTGCCAAAGCTAACATTTCTAATACAATATTAAATAGTAATGGTGACAGTGGGCAGCCTTGTTTCACTCCTGATCTTATTGAGAATGGTTTTAGTTTGTCTCCATTACATATGATGCTTGCTGATAGTTTTAAATAGATGCTACTGATCATTTTAAGGAAAAGCCCATTTATTCCTATACTCCCTAGTGTTTTTAATAGGAATGGGTCTTGGATTTTATCAAATGCTTTTTCTGCATCTATTGAGATAATCATATGTTTTTTGTTAGTTTGGTTATTAATATAATTAATTATGCTGATAATTTTCCTAATATTGAACCAGCCCTGCATCCCTGGTATAAATCCTACTTGGTCATAGGGTACTATCCTGGGGATGACTTTCTGTAATCTCATTGCTAATATCTTATTTAAAATTTTTGCATCAATATTCATTAAGGAAATTGGTCTATAGTTTTCTTTCTCTGTTTTCACCCTACCTAGTTTAGCTATCAGCACCATATTGGTCTCATAGAAGGAATTTGGCAGTATACCTTCTGTCCCTATTTTCTCAAATAGTTTGTATAGTATTGGAATTAATTGTTCTTTGAATGTTTGGTAGAATTCGCACGTAAATCCATCTGGTCCTGGAGATTTTTTTTTAGGGAGTTGGTTAATAGCTTGTTCTATTTCTTTTTTTAATATGGGGCTATTTAAATAATTTATTTCCTCTTCTGTTAACCTGGGCAATCTATATTTTTGTAGATATTACTCCATTTCATTTAGATTATCAAATTGACTGGCATAAAGTTGTACAAAGTAACTCCTAATTATTGCTTTAATTTCCTCTTCATTGGAGGAAAGTTCTCCCTTATCATTCTTGAGACTAACAATTTGATTTTCCTCTTTCCTTTTTCTTATCAAATTAACTAAAGGCTTATCTATTTTGTTGGTTTTTTCATAGAACCAACTCTTAGTTTTATTTATTAATTCAATGGTTTTCTTATTTTCAATTTTATTAATTTCTCCTTTTATTTTTAGAATTTCCAATTTGGTATTTAATTGAGGGTTTTTAATTTGTTCTTTTTCTAGTTTTTTTTAATAATAAACCAAATTCATTGATGTTTTCTTTCTCTATTTTATGTAAGTAAGCATCTAGAGATATAAAATTGCCCCTTATAACCGCTTTGGCCGTATCCCACAAATTTTGGTATGTTGTCTCCTTATTGTCATTCTCCTGGATGAAATTATTGATTGTGTCTATGATTTGCTCTTTCACCCATTCATTCTCCAGGATTAGAATATTTAATTTCCAGTTAACTTTTGGTTTATTTTCTCCTGGCCTTATATTGCATGTGATTTTTATTGCATCATGATCTGAAAAAGATGCATTTAGTATTTCTGCCTTTCTGCATTTGATTTTGAGGTTTTTATGCCCTAAAACATGGTCAATTTTTGTATAGATTCCATGGACTGCTGAGAAAAAAGTAAACTCCCTACTGTCTCCATTCAACTTTCTCCATAAATCTATCATACCTAACTTTTCTAACAATTGGTTTATCTCCCTAGTTTCTTTCTTGTTTATTTTATGGTTTGATTTATCTAATTCTGAGAGAGCAAGGTTGAGATCCCCCACTAGTATAGTTTGGCTGTCTATTTCCTCTTGCATCTCTCTTAATTTCTCCCTTAGGAATTTGTGTGCTATTGCAGTTGGTGTATATATATTTAGTATAAATATTGCTACATTATCTATGGTACCCTTTAATAAAATATAGTTTCCTTCCTTATCTCTTTTGATTAGATCTATCTTGGCTTTTACTTGATCTGAGATAAGGATTGCTACCCCTCCTTTTTTTTGTTCACCTGAAGCATAATAGGTTCTGCTCCAGCCTTTTACCTTCATCCTATATGTGTCACTGTGTTTTAGATGTGTTTCTTGTAGACAACATATTGTGGGATTCTGATTTTTAATCCAATCTGATATACGCTTCCGCTTTATGGGAGAGTTCATCCCATTCACATTCACAGTGAGAATAACTAATTCTTTATTTCCTGCCATCTTATTTACCCAAGTTATGTTTTCCCCTTTTCTTTCCCCTTTCTCCCTTCCCCCCTCCTCAGTAATTTGCTTTTGATGACCCACTCCCCCAAACAATACTCCACCCTTTAGGTCCCCTCCCCCTGTTTTTACTCCTTTCCCCTGATTCTTCTATTTTCCCTTCTATTAGTTTATCCTTTTCTTTTCCTCCTTTCTCTCCCACTTCCCTCTAGCAACAGACAAGTTTCTATGTGAAAATCAAGTGTCTGATATGCACTTTTAGGGCCCAACCTGATGAGAGTAAGATTTACACAATGCTCATCTCCCTCCCCTCTTTCTCTCAATTATACTAGGTTTTCTTTGCCTCTTCAAGAGATTTTACCTTGTTTTTACCTCGTTTTTTTTTTAGATCTTATTTTACCACTTTTTCCCTCTTTTCCCCAGTATGACAACCTTTCCCCCTCTGGTTCTCTTTTTCATATTATCAAAGTAATATCTAGTTCATTATACCCCCAAATTTTAAGTATCCCCCTAGCAAAAATAAAATTCTCAAGAGTCCTTTCCTTTTTACCTTTTTATGCATCTCTTGAGTTCTGTGTTTGGATGCGAATTTTTTGTTCAGATCTGGTCTTTTCATTAGAAATAGGTGAAATTCACCTATATCATTGAATGACCATCTTCTTCCCTGGAGGATAATGGTCATTCTAGCTGGATAGGTTATTCTTGGCTGTAATCCAAGTTCCTTTGCCCTTCGGAATATCTGGTTCCAGGCCCTTCGATCCTTCAGTGTGGAGGCTGACAGATCCTGTGTGATTCTAATTATTGATCCTCGGTATTTGAATTGTTTCTTTCTAGCTGCAAGCAGAATCTTTTCCTTGGTGCTATAGTCCTGAAATTTAGCCACGATATTCCTTGGGATTTTAATTTTGGGGTCTCTTTCAGGAGGTGATTGGTGAATTCTTTCAATGGTGATTTTGCCCTTTGATTCTACAATCTCAAGGCAGTTTTCTTTCAGGATTTCCTGGAAGATGGTGTTTAGATTCTTTTTTTCATCATGACTTTCAGGAAGTCCAATAATTCTTAGATTGTCTCTCCTAGATCTATTTTCCAGGTCA
>JAJPUD010001033.1:450050-470508 GCA_023553655.1 Myrmecobius fasciatus | reverse complement strand
AAAAGCTGTCTATGGTGAGAGCTCTCTTTTGCCTCTTCATTTTTTTTTAACAGTGTGTAAAGCTCCTTGCCCTGGGGCAATTTGGCTAATTAATTTAAGGTGTTGGCCGGTGGGGGCTAGGACTAAGTCCGAATTACTCCTTAAACAAGGCAAGTCTGCTAGAACACCTGCCCCCAATCCGGGCAGAGTGTCCTGAGTGCCTCAGATAAACTCCAGGTGTTTGGAGTTTGGAGTTTGGCTTTTTTTGCCACAATGAGCTGAGCTGAGTCCCACCCTCACTTCCGGCCTACACCACTCTTTATCCCTCTGTCCGAGATAGACAAACCTGATGTGAAGTTATTCAGAGATATCAGCAAGCAGTATCCAAGTATTTCTAAATTCATTGACTTGAAGATAAGTTCAGAGGCTTATTTTATTGTTGGTTTGAGAGAAGATCGGAGGAGACGCAGAGAGTCACGTTTTCACTCTGCCATCTTGGCTGACAATTATTTTCTTCAGTGAACATTTGCAAATCCAAACGTTATGGTTCCTCTTTGCCTTGAAACTATGACAAGGGTCCCTACTCCTTTGAAGGTGAAAACAAACATTCCTCTTCATCCTGAAAATGCACTATAGATTTATGTAAAAGAAAATGCCACAGGATCTTGTACCCACCTCAGAATATGCTGGGTTCTCTTTCTGACCAGTTATTCAACCCTCTCCCTATTTCTGGGCTAAAAAGTCCAGAACTACTGCTGCTGCTACTTGCACTTTACCAATATTCTGAAGTAAATAAGAAAAAAAAAATCTACTCAAAATAATCATATATCAGTATACCAAGATGTTTTCAAGACATATAAGTAGAATAACAAAGTTATTTTAAAGAAATAATAACAAATAATTACAAAAATACTTTAAATAAAATATAGATTTAATGTTATAATGAACACATTTCCAATAGCGTACTTCACAGGGCTAGACTAAATTCATCTGAAAGAACAAGGCTGAAAAATTCAAGAAAAATGTGGCAGGGGGAAGAAGGAATGAAACAGAAACAGTACTTTTAGACCTCAAGTTATGATATAAAACAAGATAATACTGTAAGTTTATCAAAACAAGCTAGATAAGCAAGAAAAAATCCATCTAACTTAAATACCCCATAATCAATGAACCTAAGAACATAAACAATTTTTAAAAGGTAGGGGAAAAAACTAGAAAACAGTTTAGAGGGAGGAAAGGTTCACATGTATACTAATACTCTATATCCTATACCACAATTAATTTCAAAGGAACATTCAAACTAAACACAAATGTCACACTTTTGATGTAGGAAAATAAAGCTATGTTTTGTAACAAAATTACTATAAGAATTCTTTGCCAAATAATGAATAGAGATGATTACAAAGGAGTAAATAAATGGATCTTTCAATTATACAACACTGTAAAGCCTTTTTCCCCCACCAAATACAATACAGCTAGGAAAAGAGAAGAAACTTAATTTGGGCAAAAAAAAAAACATATATTGGCATCAAACTTACCTGAGAAGGGTCTCATCTCCAATAAATCAATCAAGATTCAATTTCACAAGTATGAAAAGGGGTAGTCATGGTGAGATAACAGTTGTTCTGAGAATTTTTGTGGATTGCAAGCTCAATGTGAGGCCAAAATTAATGAGGTAGACAAAAAAAAAAGCGTATGTGATCCCACACTTCATTGAGACATATAAAACTATAGGAATACAAAAATGATCATTTTTAACACTGTGTCCTTGACAGATCTAAACTGCAGTATTATGTTCAGTTGTACTCTACCAGAGTTTAAAAAAAGATAATGAATAACTAACTGAAAAGTGTCCGGGGGAGAGAGTCAGAGTCGCAAAGGGTCTTGAATTTTTGCACATGACTTCTGATTGAAGAAACTGGAGATGATTAGCCTGGAGAAGAGAATACTTAGGGGAAACATAATAGATGTGTTCAAGTATTTGAAAATGTCATGTGGAAGAAGCATTAGACTTTTTTTATTTGGCATCAGAAATGAGAACCAACATCTACAGTTGCTAAGATGCAAATTTGAGATTGTCACAAATTAAAACTTCTTTTAACAATTATAGCCATGCAAAAATGGAATGTTCTTTCTCCAGGGGTGATGGGGATTCCCTCTACTAGTGGATCTTCAAACACGAAAAGGGTGATCACTTTTCCAGGACATTATAAAGATTTCTTTTGATGGTCATTAATACATCTTCCATTTTTCAAAATTTTTAGTTCAGTGGTTGTGAAAATGGAAGACTTACTAGGTAAGCAGACAGATATATTTGGAAACAAATATATCAAAACAAGAAACATCAATTTTTTTTTCAAATATCATTTGGGTGGCAAGTTCCCTCTTCTTTGCATTAGACAACTCCATCTTTTTACTCTCCAAATGAATATTCTTCCAGATTCTGGGTCTTTAAAATTTTAGTCTTGAAAACTTCTTATTTATTCTAGCTTGACATCCCATCTATCATTTCTATGAGACATTTAGGGGATGCAGTAGAAAGAGCATTAAATCTGGAATCAGTAAGATCTGAATTTAATTACAATCTCAAGATATATTTACTGATTGTAGGATCCTATGTCAACTAACCTGTTTGCATCAGTATCTTCAAATGTAAAATAGGGATAATAATAGCAACTACCTTGACGTGTTCTTGTGAAGATCAGATAAGATATTATTTATAAAGTAATTGTCACAGTGCTTGTTTGTGATTGTTTTTCAGTTGTTTTAGTCATGTCCAATTCTTCCTGATCCCATATAAGGTTTTCTTGGCTAAGACACAAGAGTAGCTTACTTCTCCAGCTCCTTTTATAATGAACAAATCGAGGAAGGTTAAGTTATTTGCTCAAAGTCACACAGCTAGCAAGTTCCTGGGACCAAATTTCAATTCAGGAAGATGAGTCTTCCTGATTTCAAGATTGGCACTGTATATTGGCACTGTGCCACCTAGCTATACAAGTGCTTGTAAATGCTTATAATTTTTCTCTCTTATAGATGCTAGCTCTGGTTTTAAATAGCTATTTTTTACCATATTAATAAAAGGTATGTTTATTCCTATGATTTTTAATGTTTGTTAGCATAAATAAGTATTGTATTTTTCAAGTGTTTTCTGTACTCATTGATATAATCATTTAATTTTTATTATTCTTGTTAACATGATTGTAGCTTCATTACTTATATTTATCTCAATATTTTGCATCAATATTCATTAAAGATATTAGTTTAATAATTTTTTCTCTATCTTTACCTTGTTTAGTCATTGGGACCAATGTTTTGCTCATAGACGGAATTTTGTTGTATCCATTTTTCCTCATTTTTAGGAATTAAATTTTCAATGTTGAAATTAATTGGTATTTGAATGTTTTATATTTTATATACTTTTAAAAATTAATCTGGTTAATGAATTCTCATGTATCTATATGTCTCTTCAGAAAATTCATATCTTACCTACTCACTATAATTTGTTTTTTATTTGTATCTTCTAAAGTTCATTGGGGAAAGTTTCCCATTCTTTCTGTTGTGACTTTCCTAACATAATGAGATCACACATATTTCCTCTAAATCTTTGAAATTTCAAATTTTCCCTAAATCTAGGGAACATGTTAGAGTATGCCCTACATTCCTCTCCTCTTAGAATCCACACTCTGGGAGGGAATGATCCTTTTCCCCTTATTTTCTCACCAGCAACCTGATTCTTTTTGTTAGTGAGAGAGCACCAAACTTTTTCTTCCTACTTTTATTACCTTTTGAAGGATTAAGTTTTATTTTTTGTTGTTTTGTTTTGTTTCTTTAGGATTAAGTTTTATTTAAGGCAAGTCAAAAGATTTATATTGGTTTGCATAATTTAAATTACTGTATGCCATCATTTAAATCTGTGTCTATATTATTTTTCCATTCCTATTCAATTTTTTCATCCTCAATAATATATATGGTGTATCAGATGGAATTTATGTAATTACATATTATATATTTTTATCATTTGTATTATTTATCCTCTTTTGTACAAATTTTAAACTTTGATTGAATAAATTGGTAATATTACCACATGCAGAAATCTGAATCAGGAAATAAATCCACATCAATAATATTTCTTGTCAAAAGTGGATTTTTTATGTTGTTATTTAGTTGCTTGCCTTGTCTAGTATCTTCAAAATGTTTCCTTGAATAATTAATCTTTATATAAAGACTTGAGGCTTTAGTTCAGTCCACAAAGCATTACTTTCTCTAATTTCTTTTTCCTGATCCATTTTACCTTTACCACTTACCATCATCACTGAGGGCCATAACTTAAGCCATTCCAAAAGGGAAGACTCTTCAAGAACTTTGGCTCTACTTGGAAAACCATCAAGAGTTCAGGGTCATCTCCAAGCCATCATGAGTTATGGAGGACTATGTTTTGTCTAACATCTATCTCCCATAGCACTGAAAGTGCTCTACACAGTCACTTCTTGTAATGTTTGCTTAAATTTAATTTTAATGAAACTTTTTCAAAAAGTAAGCACATTGAAACTGAAACATCTCAATGATTAATATGCTTTTAAAAACAACATAGGTTATTTGCTTATTCAAATGACACTGTTATTAAATGAAAAATTTCTCCTATTTCAACTTAGAGTTTATTTCTTTTTTTGTTTATTTGTTTTATTAAAGCTTTTTTCTTTTTTTTTATTAAAGCTTTTTATTTGTATAACATATGTATGGGTAGTTCCCCAGCATTGATCTTTACAAAGCTTTCCATTACAAATTTTACCCCCAGTCCCCTCCTCTCCCCTAGATGGCAGGAAGTCCACTACATGTTAATAATGTTGAAATACTTGACAAGTTGTGCAAGAAAAATCCTATCTACAAGAAAAAAAAAAGAAAATCAGAGAAAGGCAACACAATGCAAACAAACATCAATCGAGAGCTTGAAAATGTTATGTTGTGGTCCACATTTCATATCCCTCTCTCTGGGTGAATATGGTTTTCTTCAGTGAACAATTGGAACTGGTTTGAGACAATTCTTTGTTGCAGAGAGCCATGTCCATCAGAATTGATCATCATGTAATATTGTTGTTGCTGTGTATAATGATCTCCTGGTTCTGCTCGTTTCACTCAGCATCAGTTCATGCAAGTCTCTCCAGGCCTCTCTGAAATCATCCTGCTGGTCATTTCTTACAGATCAATAATATTCCATAACATTCATATACCATAATTTATTCAGCCACTCTCCAATTGATGGGCATCCCTTCAGTTTCCAATTTCTAGCCACTACAAAAAGGGCTGCCAGAAACATTCTTGCACATGTGGGTCCCTTTCCCTCCTCTAAGATCTCTTTGGGATATAGGCCCAGTAGAAACACTGCTAGGTCAAAGGGTATGCACAGTTTGATAACTTTTTGAGCATAGAGTTTATTTCTGAGTCATTTGGTGAGCTACATAAGAAAATGAGCTTATTAGTTTATAATAACACCTGATTTTTAAAAAAAGATATTTCTCAGCTTGATCTGAGCTCCAAATGATGATTGTTCCACTTGAAATAACTATAAAATATAGAGAACATCCAGGAATTAAGACACACTAAGATAAACAGAAAAAAAATGCTCTTTATAAAAATAAAAGACAAATAATTGGAAATTTATTAGTTATGTTATGTCATAATAAATATGATGTTACTATATAAAATTAATGTACAAATATAATGTCATATCCATCAAAATAATGGGTTTATTTTATAAAATTGGAGGAAAGATTATCTGGATAAACACATGTATAAGGATCTTGAGAGAAATAATTTGGGGAGGAGAGAAGGAATGTAGTGATCCTAGGAGGACCAGTTCTCTAAGTATGTTATTAGGCAATTAACACTGAAACTATTTGATGCCAGTTAAAAGAAAAGTTGATCACCTTAACAAAGGGGGTAAATAAAACCCATTAGCAATCTAACATAGTAGCCTAGTGTTCAATAAAGCCACAGTTACCAATTTCTTTAGTAAGTAAATTATTTTTTCTTAAAACTTTTTATTTTGAAAAGATATCCATAAATAGTAAGTTCTTTTAAAATTTCTGAGAAGCCTGGAGAATAGTTTGGCATAAATTAGATTTAGATCAATATTTCCAGCCCTGAAAGCCAAAGGAGCTTTGGGAATGATGAGGCAATCTTACTGGCTGATGAACAGGAAGTGAATGACTCAATGGACCTTTACAAAGGATATGACTGTCCTTGACTTTCTTCCGTTGACCCATCTGGTGGCATCATGCAAGAGCAATTTCCTGTGAAATTTATATATATACCCTCAGTTATACATTGGTTCCCATGATTGAGCCTCTACCTCTGGCTTCTGCTCTATGTTCCCTCTCCTGAGTCTAGCCAAATAAACATTAAGCTTGGAGACAATCTTATAAATTCAGGAAGTCTAGAAATCTAGAGTGAAGGATTCCCTGTCAGCGCCTCCAGAGTTCTTGAAAGCAAATCACAGCTGGCATAAAAATGGTCCTGAATTGAAGTATATATCTACTATGAGAAGGATAGTGCAGAACTGAGGTGAAATACAAACTATTCAGGAGTCCCAGAACTTTCACTATTAGTGTAAAATTTAATTCCATGTGCCTTCTTACTGAATCAAGAATCATGCCTCTTTCTAAGCTTTACTTGTTCTTCATTACTGATGGACTTAAATGTGCTCTTCTTAGAGACACATGAACTGTCTTGTGAATTTCTCATTTTTTGTTAAGTAGCTTCTGAATTTCCCCCATCATTTCCATCAATCCAATCCTGATATTTGCAAGCTCTCTGGAACAAATGAACAAAAACAATGCTGTACACCTAATCTCCAAAAGCTGCCCACACTTTTTCTGCTCCACTATTGCTATGTGTTGACTCAGCTTCCTCTAAAGTTAACAATAAAGAGTTCACTCTAAAAGTGCTCTCATTCTGTTGATCTTGAGCTTCCTGATAGTCATCTTGTTTTGGGACTTTAGTTGAACACAGATGTTTAGCTTAGAGATTAGTCTACCATTGGTTCGGCACTCTGTACCACACATTGTCTTTCATTCTCATATCCTCTTTGTCTTTTTTTCTTTACAGCAATATTGTCTATTAAATGTCAGTGTTTGTTGCAAGAGTATATCCACAAAGTTTTTCTGCTTTTAGGAAAATGGAATATAGTGTTGGTGATGAAAAGGTCATGAGACACACAAGTCTTCAGTAGTATTGCTTTTGCTATTTCTGACTCCATTACTCACAAGGACTTCCTGTCATATATGAAAATGTATGTCTACTCTCTTGTTAAAGTCACCCAGAATTATAAAACTGTCCTCTTCTGGTACATTGATAATGAGAGCCTCCAGCTTTTCACATATTTTTTCTTTTACCTCATCAGAGTTTGTCATGGTATGAGTATACACACTAATGACAGTGGCATGGCAGTTTCCTGCAAGTGGCATTATCTTGTCATGAGCCTCTCATTCACTCTGTTTAGGAGATATACAAGCTTATTGACAAAATTAGAATTAATTGCAAAACCTGCACCAGTTTCATGGCACATCTCACTGCAGCAGCCATTCCAAGAAAAAATGTGTGGTAAGCTGTCCTTCACTCAGAGCTGCTATTTCAAGGCAAGATCTATTGCATTCTCTCACAATAAAAGCTGTCTGTCTTTCAAGTCTATTGGATTTTATGTTGTCTGTGACCACGTTATGCATTCCATGTACCAATGTTGAATAGAATCAGTTTGTCAAAAATTCATGTACATGTTTATGTATTTAAACTGTAAGATGGGATCTCTGCCTGCCATTGTAAGCAGGTCAGGTTTGGGTGAAGCAAATAATTTTAGGGCACCTTTTCTAGCCCCTTTCACATGCCAGGAGGCAAGCAAAGCAATCCTAAAGAAAGCTGCTCAGACACCCAAGAACTCTACCTGCTACTTCAGTCCAGAAAGATGACCCTATGCCCTGGACCACTTGTGTGTAGAGCTATAACTGTATAAATGTACCCATTTTACCACTCACCCAGCACCACAAGACTTCAAGGTAGGTAAAACAGTAAAAAATTATAACATAAAATAATATTATGATGTCTTTATTCATGCATAAACTGGATTTAGGCGATGTTAAGTTGGGGAAAGTTGTCAGACCCATTCTTCTCTTGCAGAGTCCTCAAAATTCAATGGTAAAATAAAAGTCAAAATGACTGGCAATGGAGTGGGATTCTCTTGAGTGCCTTGGCATCTTCAATATCTGATGTAGTTCTAACCACTCTATATCATTTGCTTCCACTGCCTTCATGGCCCATTGGAACAAAATGCTTTCATCTACCCGTTCTACCAGAAGTCTTCACATGCTTTGGGTAGACATCCTCCTGATTCACTGACAAGTTTGAGGTCCATCGGTTACCCTCAAATTGAAATAGACCATCAGCTGAGATGGTTTTTTGGGATATTGCCCCTGCATATGCTACCACTTCTTGGAGTCATAGATGAGAGCTGAGTGATTGGTGGATCCTGAACAAGGATGAGCAATTCTGAAAAGAGTTTGGCAAGCCTTCATATCAAGGTTGTTAGTCTTCCTTGAACATTCCATACACCCCACTCCATTATTTTACAGATAAGTAAACTGAGACCGAGGGAGGTTAAGTAGCTTTTGTAAAGTCAAGAAGTAATAGATAATTTTAGAATTTGAATTATCTCCTCAGACACCAGAAGTGATGTCCTTTCCACAGTGTTGAGTGAAGAGCAATAATAAATACTATCATTTTAATAATGATAACTCACATCTAATCAATTACTAAATTAACTTATAGATATGCTTAACCCAAAAAAATAAGTATCCCTAAAATGAAATATCTTTAAAGGAAAAACAATAAAAACATTTACCAAAACTTACTCCATCCATAGATCAAGATCATTTGGAATTCCTTGGAAGATATAACAATGGAAATAAACCTTCCCAATAATTCTGATAGTAAACATCAAGCAAAGTGTAAACCTAAATAGTCAGGAACTATATGAAGTAAACTACAAAACACTTTCCACACAAATCAAATCAGACCTAGTCAATTGGAAAAATTTTAAATGCTCATGGGTAGGACAAGCGAATATAATTAAAATGACAATACTACCCAAACTAATTTACTTATTTACTGCCATACTAATCAAACTCCCAAGAAATTATCTTACAGATCTAGAAAAAATAGTAGCAAAGTTCATTTGGAAAAACAAAAGGTCAAGAATTTCAAGGGGATTAATGAAAAAAAAGGCTGACGATGGTGGACTTGCTGTACCAGATCTAAAACTATATTATAAAGCAGCGGTCATCAAAACCATTTGGTACTGGCTAAGAAATAGAGTAGTCAATCAGTGGAATAGGATAGAATCACAAGACAAACTAGGCAATAACTATAGCAATTTGGTTTTTGATAAACCCAAAGACCCCAACTTTGGGGATAAGTATTCACTATTTGACAAAAACTGCTGGGAAAACTGGAAACTAGTGTGGAAGAAATTAGGGCTTGACCCACATCTAACACCACATACCAAGATAAGATCTAAATGGGTTCATGATCTGGATATAAAGAGTGATACTATAAGTAAATTAGAGGAATGTAATATAGTTTACCTCTCAGACCTATGGAGATGGAATAAATTTATGTCCAAAGAAGAACTGGAACTCTTAATTGAAAACCAGATAGATAACTTTGACTATATTAAGTTAAAAAGTTTTTGTACAAACAAAATCAATGCAGACAAGATTAGGAGGGAAGCAATAAATTAGGAAATCATCTTTACATTTAAGGGTTCTGATAAAGGTCTCATCTCTAAAATATATAGAGAATTGTCTCATATTTATAAAAATTTAAGCCATTCTCCAATCAATAAATGGTCAAAGGATATGAACAGACAATTTTCAGAGGATGAAATTAAAACTATTTATAGTCATATGAAAAGGTGCTCCAAATCACTATTGATCAGAGAAATGCAAATCAAGACAACCCTGAGGTACCACTTCACACCTGTCAGATTGGTTAAATGACAGGAAAAGTTAATGATGAATGTTGGAGGGGATGTGGGAGGGCTGGGACACTGATGCATTGTTGGTGGAGCTGTGAACGGATACAGCCATTCTGGAGAACAATTTGGAGCTATGCTCAAAAAGTTATCAAACTGTGCATACCCTTTGACCCAGCAGCATTTCTATTGGGCTTATATCCCAAAGAAATCATAAAGGAAGGAAAAGGCCCCACATGTGCAAGAATGTTTGTGGCAGCCCTTTTTGTAGTGGCTAGAAACTGGAAATTGAATAGATGCCCTTCAATTGGAGAATGGCTGAATAAATTATGGTATATGAATATTATGGAATATTATCGTTCTGTAAGAAATGACCAGCAAGATGATTTCAGAGAGGCCTGGAGAGACTTACATGAACTGATGCTGAGTGAAATGAGCAGAACCAGGAGATCATTATACACGGCAACAACAGTACTATATGACGATCAATTCTGATGGACATGGCTTTCTTCAACAATGAAATGTTTCAAACCACCTCCAATTGTTCACTGAAGAAAGCCATATACACCCAGAGAGAGGGATGTGAAATGTGGACCACAACATAACATTCTCATACTCCTTGATTGATGTTTGCTTACATTGTGTTTCCTTTATCTGATATATCGTTTGTGTAGATACGATTTTTCTTGCACAACAATGATAAGTTTGGAAATATGTATACATATATTCGATTTGCCAATATTTTAACATAATTAACATGTAGTGGATATCCTGCCATCTAGGGGAGGGGTGGGGAGTTGGGGGGAAAAAATTGTAACGGAAAGCTATGTAAGGGTTATTGTTGAAGAATTACCCACACATATGTTATGCAAATAAAATAATAATAAAAAAATTTTTTAAAAAGTGTAAACCTAAGAAATATCAGTTCTCTGAAAGTATCTGACACTATGATGGAGAAAATTTGGTGCAGTTCACACATTAAAAAAAAAGATTTCCTTCTAGATATGGATTGTGACATCCTCTGGTTTCTCTTCTTTGCAAAAGACATTGTGTTGTTACATCAAGTCCTAATACGTGACAAAAATTCTTGGAAGAGATTTGTAATCAAAGAAATTTGGCTTATCCATCTGCATATGGAAGATCAAATGAATGAAGGATGTCTATGTCTCAGATTACAGAAATGCATCTGAGTGGAAATCTCATGAGCTTTATTCAACAAATATCTGGAAGAATCACTAAATAAACAATGTGATGATCCTAGAGTTGAAAGAAGAGTAGCTTGTATTACTTTTCAAAAACTGAAAGGTACTTTTACTGACCTTAAGATTTCAACAAAAGCTAAGGCCCATCTTTTTGATATGAACACTTCATTAATGCTGTCATATAGACCTAGAACAGAAAGATAGGAAGGCAACTAGAAATTATTAAGTGCTTACTATATGTCAGGTGTTGGGCACTATTGCTTTAAGCACTGAAGATACTAGTAAAAACAAACAAGAAAAGCAGTACCTCCTTTCATATAGTTTACATTTTAATGTGATTAAACAATATGCACACTGGAGCTAAGAAGTGGGAAGGTGTAGGATGATTGTAGATCCAGAGACTCAAAAGTAAAGATAGGAGACTATGAAGGTTGGTTTGTCTGGGTGGGCACCTCCCCAAAACAAAGGTCTTACAGGAGGAACCCAACAATGGAAGAAAGAATCAGAAGAAGTGGAGGAATGTCCTAGAGTCACAACCCAAGACTCTGAGTATTATTCCAGGGTATGAAGTTTGTCACTATGACTTAGCTGACTTCGTACCATGAAATAATACTCAGTCTTGGGTTGTGATACTCTGAATATTTCAAATTGTTTTTTTTTCAAGGTTTTCCTGAACACTATGGCCAGATATATTGTCTTGAATAAATTATTATATCATATGGAAGCCCTTCTGACATCAGTCCTAGCACTATGGTCACTAGTTTAATTCTTCCCATAGCACTAGTTTACCATTGCAAAGATCTGGGATAAATTAAAAGTAGCTAAAGGAGGATGAGAGAAAAGGAAAGGAGAAGAGAGGACAGGGGAAAACAGAAGAGAAAGACAAGGGGAGAAAAGTGAAAGAAAGGAAAGACAAGATAAACAAAATGGAAAGACATGGAGGTGAAGGAAAGGAAAGTATAATTAGAATAATGAGGAAAGGCTTTGAAAATTCCCAGAGTTATTGTGAGATACTTTTATTTATTAGTGAATATTAGTGAAATATTAGTGAAAACACTTTGCAGTTTTAAAGTAATAAATAAATGTAAATTGTTATTCATTTATATTCCATTTATAATGTACTTCTTCCTTAGAAAGCTCTATGGACTATTAATAGAAATTCTCAAACACAAGAAGCACTACATGGAGATATACAGAAGGATAAAGATAAAAGACCAAATAAGTGTTAATGATAGGAAGTTCATATCCCCATCCTAGGTACTGTTTAGATATTTATATAGACCATACAGACAAATAGTGTTTTGAAAGACTAGTGACAGCTAGTTTGCTTTATGATAGTAATTTTATATGAGAGGTCAAATGGTCATTCCTAGATCATACAGAAAGTATCCCAGGCTCACATAACCCCAAAGACTTCAGGATATTATTAAATGATCAGAGAGTTTTTATGATAGTGCAAAATAAAAATATTACAGTAAAATTTTTAAAATTCCATTAATATTTATTTCTTTCCATTCAAGTCATTATAAAACATGGATTTTTCCAATAATGTTTAGGCTTCTAACAAATTATTTCATATGAATTTTGTAGTCTAAAATAAGATGTAACTTGGATATGTTAGTATAAATAAATCATGTGTGAATGGTAGAAATAACCTAATATTGTATCAAATAGTTAACAGTTTCCTTTTTCCAAAGCACATAATTTAAAAATTGAGTTTACCAACTTCTAGGCAATTCTTTTCTCTTAAAATTCAGTTAAGTCTCTACCAATATCAAATGAGTTTAAATTTCTTTATCCTCTTGAATAGAGGAAGAATTCAGGAAATTAAGGTTGTTCTGGATTGGTGTCCTGATTTAAAAATAAATGCACACAAGTTAATTTATAAATGTCTTCCCCAAAGTAAATATGATTAAGTATTGACTTAGAGGAAGAGGGAAGATAACCCAGAAATAATTCACTCTGCAAAATGGGAGCAATGGTTACTTTGTTCCTAAAAGCAGTTGGCTAGCCCAGATAATCTTGAAATGTTCCTTGCAGTTTTATGCTTTTTTAATCTTTCCTTCCCATGAGATTTTTACGTTAGACTATTACAGAATGATGCTTTTAGCAATACACAAAAAAAATCAGAATTACAAGCATTATGAAGGATTTCTGATCTAAATAAGAGAAGAGAAACAGGCTAAGATAGGCATAATATGCTGAAAATTGCAAAACTACTTAATGACAGAATAAGTGTTCTAACTTCTTTTCTGGGGTTCTTTGCACTACGCCATTTTGCCTCATATTTGGTCTTTGGAAGGTTTCTCCCCAAAAAAGTGCTTCTAGCCTATAAAGATTTTTATCCTCAGATAATTTTAAGACAATTCTTTTTCCCCTGAGGCAATTGGGGTTAAGTGACTGGCCCAGAGTCACACTAGAAAGTGTTAAGTGTCTGAGACCAGATTTGAACTCAGGTCGACCTGAATTCAGGGCTGGTGCTCTATCCACTGCAACACCTAGCTGCCCCTTAAGACAATTCTTACATGTCTTTCAGAATGTAAAGGGTTGAAAGCTATTTGTCTTCATTTTAGGGTCTATTTTGATGATTGATTTTGCTTTGTCTTTGTTATTGGTAATTCCCATAACTCTTCAAGGAAAGAAAGTTAAATTCCATTGGACAAACATTCTAAATGAAGATAGGAAAACTCTCATTGAAATCAAAAGCTGTATCAGACAAACAAGCCAATTGGTGTCTAATAGTCTGTAATATTCTTTGGGGTTAAAAATTGACAAATGAAGGTTTTTACCTGGCAAATAACGTTTGGAGGATTCTAACCAATTTTACATTTGCTTCTCTCCTGGGTGATTTCTAAACTATATATGGTTTGAACTGTTATCTACTAGTTTCTATCCCTTAAAACTGGAGAAGAAAGTAATTGAGGAAATTAAGTCGATTTCCTAGGAACAGTTGCGAAAGGGGAATGAGTGAAACAATTACCTCAGCTGAACTTGCTCTGCTTTTTCTTTGTTTATCCAAGGACTTTTGTTTTTCAAGTAAGTTTGGGTCTAAATTAAATACACTAAACGGTAGGGTTTTGTTTTGTTTTGTTTTCTATTCACTTGATATGACAGGAAGCAATGAGATGAGAAAAGATAATAAAGATCGAAGAGCAGAGTGTCACCAGCTTGCAATAGATAGCAAGAGTAGAGTTGTGGTTTAGGGGTGCAACTGTGGTGTAATGTCTTTATGTCTTTCATGCCATATTAAAAAGTGGAAAAACACCAGACTGGGATAATCTAAGTCCTCTTTCCTTTCCTTGATATTCTCTCTCTCTCTCTCTCTCTCTCTCTCTCTCTCTCTCTCTCTCTCTCCCTCTCTCTCTTTCTCTCTCTCTCTCCCTCTCTCTCTTTCTCTCTCCCTCTCCTTCTCCATTTCCCTCTCCCTGTCTCTTTCTCTTCCCTTACTCCCTCCTCTCTCCCTCCTTCCTCTATCCATCTGCTTACTTACACACGTAACCTTATTCAGGCACATGTGAGAACCTAGTGAGGAGAGAGACTACTTGGATGGCTTTGCGCAAAATCCATCCTCTTTCCTTTTACTTCCTCCTCACCCAATCTCATACCCCTCCTACCTCCCCCCGCCCTTCCTGAGCTGCGCCTCAGTGTGTATGCACGACATGGGAGGGGGCTACTAGGAAAAGACAATGTCAGACGTTTAGAGCTCCCCTTTTCTTTGGCTTGGCTCTCTTCTCACTGCTGCAAACGGGTTTCTCAACGACTAGCAAGAACAGTGGCGGCGGTAGTAGCAGCCTGGTGAGACTAGAACTGCGGCTTTTACCTCAGGAACTTGGACTGCTAGACAGCCGACAGAACCATGGATAGCGATACCTTTCCAGCCAACTCCAGTGGCTGCTCTGACCCCTTCTCTCTCACCTCCACTTGCTCCCCAACACCGCCATCCGCTGCATGGATGAACTTGTCTCGCTTGGATGGTAACCTGTCCGACCCGTGCAGCGGTCCCAACCGCACCGAATCGGGGGGCGGGGGCAGCAGCCTGTGTCCACCTACTGGAAGTCCTTCCATGGTCACCGCCATCACCATCATGGCCCTTTATTCAATCGTGTGTGTAGTGGGGCTGTTTGGAAACTTCCTGGTCATGTATGTGATTATCAGGTAAGAAAGCAGTCACTGGCCAAACGATGGGTTCTATGGCCTCGAATGAAAAGGGCCACACTGGAGACACTCAATCTCATTAATCTATGAAAGAAAGAGTAGACAGGAAGGTTGATGGAGACAGAGAGGGGGGAGGTGGTGGTAAGGTGAGTAAGTTTGGTGGTAGGAAAGAAGATACCCTGGGAAAGTAGGAGAAAGCAAGTGGGGGGGGGAGCAATACATTACAAAAAGGAAAGGTAACTTTTATCTGCCTAATTATGTGAGAAACAAAATTTTGTGAAAGTGGAAGATGTACTGGCAAAAGACAAGCAGTGACTGAAAAGCATAGCCCAAAATAATGTCTTCTCCCTCAGAGTCCTATAGGAGCAGAAAGAGTTGCTGTTTGAGCTGAGAGAAAAGTGACTTGAAGATAAAGTAGTTGAATTCTAATTGTTCTTCCTTAATTGGAGAATAGGAAAGATTCAGACTTTCAAAGTGTGATCCTGTAAGGTGTATCTTATCATTTTTCCTATGGGCATCTCTCACGACATTCCATTATGTTGTCAACCTTCCATCGTAACATATAGCACCTCATCCCTTAAAACCAATGGAAGACAACCTATTAAAGTTTGTCTTAGAGAGCTTTATCTCAAATACTTGTTTCTGTTGTGGACACACGTTAGAGTGGTGTTGTGAACATTATTGATGCTGGAGAAAGAGGTAGCTAGTAGCTGCAGGGATACTGGAAAAGTCTGCATGAAAGTCATGCAATAAAGAAATATTACATTGATTTCATTGGTATGATTAAAAATGTTTGCTTTCTTTTTGAGTTTCTGAAAGAGGTGAAACCTTTTAGAAGTAACAGATCAGTGCCAAATCCCTGCTGCTTAAACTGCCAGAAACAGTTTCTACAGAGAAAAGTCCAAACTACACATTTAAAATTAAGTGCATTTGTTCAATCTCATCTTGAGATAATATCCTATCAACTTCCTGTTCAAATAGAGAAACTCCAGATTTACTGGGAGAGTAGACTATATCCTGTGTATGTGTATATTCAATGCTTAGATTGTGCTGTCAGTGAGTAGAGTGACAAAAGAAGGACCTTATGATAAAAGTATTTTATAATTTGCAAAGATTTAATAATAAATATTTCTCTCAAGTTAACATTGAGATACCAATTCCTGATATAGGGGTTTCTACTATATTATATGTATGTATTGGTACTGAGTCTGACATTTGAGATTTATTTCTAATATTTTCTCTAACATTTTAACAGATGATAATTTGCCTCATTGAAGGTCCCTAATCACCTAAAAGTGATTAAAGAACACTTTCATCCCCACAGTAGCAGAAATTACCCATAATAATTCTTTCTCTGCTTATATAGCACATTTTTAAATTAATGATTGGTGAAGCACAAATTTAAAAATCTGATCTTTTAAAGAGGAATAAGATGGCATTAACATCTTCAAGAAAAGAGCACCATCTATTGAAAGTAATACAAACAACAGATGGAATGGTGAAAAGAAATGAGAGAATCCATTTTTTAAAAGTTAAAATAATTCTAATAATTTTGCATACTATAAAATAAAAATTCATATCAACAATAAGAACCAAGAAACTATTAGCATCTCCATTAGTATAAAATGCAAATTGAAAATGAAAAGGAAAATGCTTAATAATTAAATCAAAGAAAGATCATAGAATTTTAAGATTTTAGATTTGGAAAGGACATTAGAGTTCATTTTACAATTGATGAGATTGAGCCACATAGAGACTAAGTAACTAGCACAAAAGGGCATAGCTGTTTAGTATGCTGCCACTGAATTGCTCTTAGATTTCTAAAACCACTCTCAATTCACTTTCTATATACTATTGGCCAAATGGTAGAATTACCAGTGAGGATCAACTAGTAGGAATGATGTAGAAAGAAATTATATACAAGAACTGAACATAGAAAATCTTGAAGCAGTTGACTGAACATATGGGAAATTCTTTCATCCCAAATATGAAATCTTCCTCTTTTTTGAAGCTCTCTGGTCTTTTCTTAATACTCCTTTCTCTCTTCTCACCTCCTTTAAATTCTAAAGATAAAATCCACAGAGAAGGAAATCTCTGTGAAACATGAAAGTGTCAATTGGATGTTTGTTTTACTCAGAATCATCTCAGAATTTTTGTTGCCTAACAAGAGGGTGATACAGTTTGCTGAAAAAGTGATGTTGAGCTCTATTGTCCCACATATATCCTACACAGCTATGGAAGATCAACCCAAACAATTTTCAACAATGATGAAGTTTAATTGCAAAACTACATATTTTTGCTTTATTCACCTGATACTTAAGGGAATGGGTTTACAAGTATTTTAATTAAATATTACATTTTATAGAATTAAACAAATACCTGACAGTAGTAAGAATGCAATATAAATTTTTTAAAATAAACATTACATGTTTACATGTTAATAGTAAATTACAAGAAAATATCACAGAACACTATATATAAATCAATAAGAAAACACAGCAGCACACTGGTGATGCTGTTATGCAGGAGACATAAAACTAGCATTTTGACAGATAGATGCAATAAAAATACAGACTCTAGAATAAAGGGAGTGTGCAGATGTGGCTTTAAATGTTTTACTGATGCTTTACCAGCTCCAGGAAAATGAGTGATAAAAGTATTATGAGCACCAAAATAATAATGATAAATAAAGAAATAACATCTCTTTCAGTAAAATGCATGTTGTTTTGTGTATTTTGTTTCTTTTGATGAAATGCTCATTTTTGGTAGTATTTTTAATTATGTAAATAATTTAGAATGACTTAGTATCTCATCTTCTGGTTTGTGGGTAACTAGATCATCTCAGGACATTTGAGTGAATTCTTCTGAGAAAAAAAAATAAAAGGAACAAATGTAGCTCAAATGACTGTGAGGATGAAATGTGGTGATATCCTTTTTCATATCTGTTCAAATTCCCAACATTATGCATTATGACCAAAATGAATGTTGTGGGAAAAACACTAGACTCTCAGTCAAAAGACCTGGACTATTTTCCCAGCTTTGTCATTAATTCCCACTGTGAGCTTGGTTCATAATTATTTCCTATCTGTAGTTCTCAGTTTCCCCACTATAAAATAGGGAGAGAAAATTGTGCTAGATAATCTTTAGGGTCCTTTCCAGTCCAAAAGTTTCTTTCTACTCTTTTATCAAAGATCTTAAGCAAGCATAAGGTTATGTTTTTAAAAATAAAATAAAAGAGATACCACTCCTGTCCTCAAAGTGATTACAAACCATAAGTCAGAAAGTAAATCATGATATTCCTTATTCTTGAAATACTTAATAAAAATGTGCCGTATCTCCTGCACCAAAATAAAGAACATATGTTCAGAGAAGAAATATCAAAAAAAAAAAATACCATCAGATCAAAGTTGCTTGATCCAAACCATCTTTCAGGCTAACGTAAATCCATGCCATCATCCATAACCTCAGGGTTATTAAGAGGGCACAGTATAGAGGCTGCAAGCACAAGAAAAGAGAAATCCAGAGTTGGGAGAAAACTAGCCTTTAGAAAGAGTAGGGAACAAGTGGAAGATGACTCAATTTTTTAAGTTCATAGGATTCAAGTTCTTATGGTAGTGAAAGTTTTACAGATTAATAAAAAATTAATGATGGTGCTGCTGGTCTACATTGGTCTATAGAACAGCATTTAAGAAAAACTGATCTGGCACCATATCAATACAGGCAAGAAAACTGTTTCAAAGATATGTAAACATTTAAATCTGACATGACAGCAGAATCTAATGTTTAACATTTAGAAATTTATCTTTAAAATTTAAATTTTATGAAAGTGGAGCTTAATAGCAAAATAAGCAGACAAAATAATGTCTTCTAGAAAATACTCCATTTGTTCTGGAAAATATCTAGTTATCATATCAGGCTAAAGTAAAATCCTGGCTATTATCACAATCATTTTAAAAATTGATATAGGTTCAGACACATCTTAGCTATTAACAACAATTAACCCACTAGAATATAACTCACATGTATGAATATCCTGAGAAAAAGTCATCTATTCTGTGATTTTTTTTCCCCAAAAGATTTGTCTGCTTAGTCATAGACAGAGGAACTAAATAGCAATATATTATGAAAATAAGAAAGCAGACACTTTCTAAATTTGTTTAAGAGCCTAAATTTTCCAGTTATATTTTGAAGATTAAAGATTAGAATAGGTTACCATATACTTCTAGTTGTGACAATAATAATTATTAACTAATCTAAAAAGAATACTAGCAGTCATTTGTGAAGGGAATACAAGCAGTAAGAGACAAAGCCTATAACTACAGTTCATTTAGAGAGAAGTAAATCAACTATATTCTCAATTATTCATGTACTTATCTCCCCTTACACTTACACACTCTCTATCCCTCCCTCCTTCTCTCTCTCTCTCTCTCTCTCTCTCTCTCTCTCTCTCTCTCTCTCTCTCTCTCTCTCTCTCACATACACACAAATAGATTGCAAATATCTCAATGATTAGACGAGTAGTATTTTTAATTTTGTATTCCCTGGCCATAATATAGTGGCTTGCAATTGTAGGTACTTAAATATTTGTGATTGAATACATATGGCTTCTGAGAAAGTGACTCTGTAGTCAATAGAGTGGAGAAGCTACATAACTATCCATTTAACTTCAAATTCGACAACATAAATAGCCAAAAAATTAAAGAATTCATAATCTAGTTCAGGTAGTTAAAGGATCAAAATGTGAATTTACATTGCCTCAATTTCTCAGATATTTATTTAACTTTACTTTAGTTGCATAGAATTGACCAGTTGTTATCATCATTGTGAGTGTATATGTGTGTGTGTGTTTATACGTATACACATATATTATAAATATATTTTGGAATTTATCAAAGCAGAACACTTTTAAAAGAGTTTTTCATAAAAGTCATGTGCATGAATTACAAAAACTGAGGACTTTTTCCCAGAAAAAAATGGAAAGGATGGATTTTTATCATGACCTCTAGAGAGCTTAGGAAAGTGTTTGAAATATTTGTCTCAATATCATGACATTCTAACCCTAAAAAGACTTTGATATTACATGACAAATGCTAAAGAAGAT
>JAJPUD010001033.1:426446-450040 GCA_023553655.1 Myrmecobius fasciatus | reverse complement strand
ATATACATTCATGCAATATTCATGCCCTCTTTTTTATTGTGTACATATACACACATATTTATATATGCAATTTATTTAAACAATGTATGAATTAGTTTCATTTTGAAAAATCTAAGCCTCAAAATATCCTGATTCCTGCATAAGCCATTCCTAAATACAATTTGGTACTTCATCATGAACTCAACTATTGTGATATCAATTCATTAAATTTTTATTGGCCTTATATTTTATTCAATAATTGTTACCATAAGATATTAAAAATAAAAAATTATTCAATATTCTGCAAAGATACAAAAATGAATGACATAACATTAGCAACAAGGATTTTACAACCTAGAATAGTAAATTAAAATAAGTTTACAAATAACCATGATATCTGTCATCATATAATACTACATTAGATTTTTTTTGTGTGTGTTGGAGGAATTGATGTTAGAAAGTAGAATTGAGATGACTTGAAGGAAATATTAGAGGCATGCAAAGGCATGCAAACTCCAAAATTTAGGATTTGGGTAAAATAACATGTAAATTGGACCTTTTAGGTTAGCTTTTGACAATTGGTGATATGGATGAAAGACTTTTCAGAAGGAAAGAGTTGAAAAAGTAAAGCTTTGATGTGTCAGGAAAGTTTAGCCCTTGTCAAAGCTTAATTATCTTATTTTACATGATCATGGAGTATATGTGGGGGGAAAGATAAAGAAGAAAGCTTGGGCAGAGGATGGGGAGGAGAAGTGGAGAGGAATCTCCTATTTCTTAGCCTTGAAAAATAAATTGAAGATTTGGGAGTTTATTGTTATGCAAATAGAAGACATTTTGAGAAATATCCATCTTAACTTCCTCCTTTGTAAAATAAGATTATCAGACAAAGTTATCTCTAAGATCCCTTCAGTTAATAGCTTACTATCATTTATAACCAGTCATTATAATGTAAATGTCAATTTACTTCAACTAAGCTTCTGCTACTTATTTTGAACATTAATTGCCCTCCCAAAATGATTCAATTTATTTATTGACTTTCCTGCTATTTGACAACTCTGATTACTTTTCTATATTTTTTTTCTGGATTGAAGTACAAACCATCTGAGTATATTGGTTCTAAAATACCTTTAAAAAGAATGCATGAAGGATTCTGTTGAAACCGTTTCTTCCCAACTCCAAAGAATGAAGTTTAATTTGTAGTATGGACATTTACATCTGGAAATCATTAAACTCTACAAATTAAAATTTGATTCTTTCTCTAGGCTCTTAATTATAGACTGTAGAGAAAGTGTTAATAATTTAAAGGTCTTTCAGGGGTATGTGTCCATGTGTATTTTTTTGTTTGTTTGTGTTGGGGTGGGGTGTATCTTGGACCACTGAATGAATGTTGTATCACCATCCAGTTGTTCCTAATTCATTTACTTGAGCTATTCCAAGAATATAAATGACACAACTTAAGTGAATAAAATGTTAAATTCTTATCCCCTTCAGAAAGTAAAGAAATCATTCTACAAAATAAATCATGGAGCAATAAAGATATGTACACTTCTTCAAAGACACTGAAAAAAATATAAAATAAAACTCCATATGGTTATTTGGCAACACTGTTAAGCTGACCATTATGATTATTACCTGTGATTTAGATAGGCCATTAAAATGATTAAACTAAATGTAAACACATTACTCATTACTGCTACCAATGTCCCTTAGCCTTTCTATGGCACTTAGAGTAACAATGAATGTTCATTTTTGAAAAGTAACTATTATAGCACACATATCTGTACTATTCATTTTAATCATTTATCTTATTCTGTCCCAGATTGGTGGTGGTGGTGGTGGTGGTTATGGTCATAATTTGTAAACTCGTCTCCCAGACTATAACATTCTTAAGAACCAGGAGTTTGTCATTTATCTTTGTACTCTGCAAAGAAGCTAGAACAGTACTTTCCTCTATATGTTGGATATTTAATAATATATATTGAGTAAATAAATGAACTATTATTTAGCTCTTAAAATATTGTTAAACTTTATATGTTCATTCTTTTTATGGTACCTCTAATATTTTTCTCAGTCCTGACTAATCTTATTGACTTCCTCGTAAGAACAACTTCAATTTGTTATATATATGATAAAATATTCTATATGCATCAAATATACATGTAGATTTGATTAAAATACTTTATTGATATTTTTCTCCATATAACACTGTCATGTGTGTATATGTTATGTGTATAAATAGGTGTTTGAATGTTGTCTCCCCTATTAAAATATTAGCTCCTTTAGGAGAAGGACTGTTTTTGCTTTTCTACCCTCAGAACTTAACACAGCGACTGCAATATAGTACTTCAAAAATGTTAATTAACCAATTCTTAGTAAATATCTATTGATTAGTTGATAATAGAGATTTTTACTACACTCAAGAAAAAAATAATTATTTCCCTAATTTCCTTGTCTCCATTTTGCATATATAAAAAATCATTTACATATGTTTATATAGTTTATTTATATAGTTATATAGTTTTATTTATATAATTTTAGTTTTGAAGCAATGAGTGATAATTATTTTCATTTACATATAAATGAAAAGTTCACATTCTGGAAAAAACATTTGGGAAAATATAGTTTTGTTCAAAGAACTAGCAGTTTGTCTTGACTACAAGCATTTTTACTGTACAATTACTTACAAAAGTCCTTGCACATGAACATAAAAATGTAGCCTTCTATATATGGAAATGAATATGTACTAAGTCTATTTTTCTTAGCCTTTTTCTAAATTTTCTAGAGTCTAAGTAAAAAGTGACATACATTCAATGTAACACAGTCAAATTTTGTAACTTCATTTAGTATTCAACACCTGAGTATGGGTTTTTAAATTATGAGAAAAAACTGTCACCTGTAAACACATATAATTACATCATAACTACCTATTTAAATATGACTTGGTAATTATACTTAACAGGCAGGCTTCAGAGTATTTATAATGCAATGTAATCTTTTCTCTGGTTTATATATAGAAAATTACTTTCTCAAATTAGGTGGCACCAAATCTATTTTAAAAAACCTCGTTCTTATTTAAGGATACTTTTGAGATGATGATCATCATTGGGTTATGTGAAAATGAAGAAATGCTTGCTTAGTATTTTGAATAATATTTTAAATAAAAATTTTATTCATTCATTTTCACCTAGAATATTGTCACTTCTCAATATTATTCTTTCCCCTCCCAAATTCTTCTTTGTAATAAAAATTACAGATGCACAGTCAACACACTAGTCATGCTGTACCACATATAAAAAGTCCATCCTCCATTAGTCCACCAGAATAAAAGTTGGTCACTATATAGCTTGGTATTCTAATATCTTTCAATGCTGTTAGCCTACTTTGAAAACCCAGAGGCAAACTGAAATAAACATGGAAGATTATAAAGTTGGAATTTTCCATGTGTTGGACAACATTTAAGCAAATTTTTTTAAACTGATTTACACGCAACTTATGTTGACCTTTGAGAAATAATAGCCAAATGTGGCACAGCATGAGTAAAGTAGATGTTGATTATCTTTGCAGTAGTCATGAAATAGCAACCTATTTTTCCTCACTTGACAAAATTGATTATAAGCAATTAAACCTATGAGTATATGATATATTTTCTTAAGATGATCTAGTTAGACTTAATAGACAATTGAATAAAATTGGCTAAGTAGATTCAATTTATAAGTGAAGCATTTTGGACACATTTTTGGATGACAATTAAATAATTCTTTGGAAAAGGATATTCCAGCTCTTGAAGGACTGAAGTGTTTGTGGACTTTTCTATTCTTATTTCCATTCTTACTTGATCAGCTGCTCTTTGAATATGAAAGGATGCAATAAAAATATCCCACTAGGAAGAGATATGATGAAAAGAAATTTCTACCTCTTTTCCAGTTATTTCCTCTGGAAAGTAAACAAATGAGGATTTGCTGATTGATCTCAATGGAACGATATCTTCATAAGCTTAACGACACTTCTATAGCTATATTCATATAGAACTATAGAATTTTAAAGTTGAAAGAATATTAGGGGTGATCATCATTAAGTCTAGCCTCCTCACCATACTAATGCCTTCTTTTCCTTCTACAGAATATAATGTATTCAATTGTAAATGCAAATGTTTATATATATATATATATATGTATGTATGTATATATATATATATTCATTTATGATAGAACTTCAAATTTGTATGTTATTAGTATTATTATTGTTATCACAGATGAAATTGTATTTTTCTCTTTAGATCCTTCTGTCTAAGAGGTCAAAATCTTATCTGTTCTCATTGGTCCTTGCTATGTAAAAAAGAATGAAGAAAATAGCTAACATTCATATAACACTTTAAGGTTTGTCAAAGTAACAATAGCTATAGATATATGTGTGTATGTATGTGTGTACGTATATATATGTACATACATATACATATATGTATATGCACATATACATATACATGTATATATATATATATATATATATACATATACATATACACTTGATCTCCCCAACAACCCTGAGTTAGGTACTATTAGCACCTTATTTTGCAGATGAAGAAGCCGAGGTTTAGAAGGATTAAATAATTTATGCGAGTTCTCACATCTATTAAATGTTGGAAACAGGATTGGAATTCATCTTCCTGACTCCATGCACTCTATCCACTATGCCAACTAACTGCTAATATTCCTTCTTACTTATGGATAAAGAGTGGCTTAAGAAAATATTACACAAATGAGTCTGGGTATTACTGGAGCCCAATACCCAGTTTCTAGTCATCCATTTGGCACTGGTGATTAGTAACCTTCATTACTACACCTAGCCAGTGATTAAAGAGGAAACACTAAGAGATGAGAAAACAAAGGTTTTTTTTCCTCAACTGAATGAAACATGAAGCTATTTTATATCAGCAATTTTCTAGACTTTCTCCAGACATTTCTATCATTATTCATTTGTGGACTTTTGGGAAAAACTTGAAGTTATCATACATGCATTCACAGTAACTCCTTAGCAAATATAAAATGTGTCCTCAAAAATAGCATTAGGATTCCATTCCTTTTCTTTCTTACTGTCCATTTGCCTAGAGTCTTCAATTTAGCTAATGAGTAGCAGCATCCCTTTTTCCTTCCCTATATCATGTCTTTACTAAAACAGAAAATCTTGTATTTCTTTTCTGCCCCACTGTCTTGGAGCTCATATAACTAGCACATGTTTAAAGTTGTTGTGCACCTTCTTTACTTTGGTTGCTTTGAAAAATGTTGTTCCTAACATTTGCAAGTTCTGCTATATCTTCTTCCCAAGTAAAGAAAACCACTATGCTCTTCCAAGTTGGATTTTTTTTTTATCCTTCTGTTTCTGTTGTGGTGTATAGAATGGGGCATTGCATCTTCCCTACCTTAACATGAGTAATACCATTTTAGAATCTCCCCATTTCAATGTAATTACATCTAACATATGTTTTGCCTAGTTTTGTTCTTTTACAAGGACAACAAAAGACATAGTCCAAGCTGTCTTGGAGTCCAACTTATCTCTGAGAGCTTGTCTCTGAGGCTAACAGTAAACTTCTGTCGGTTAATTGACCGTTGTTAAATATCACTTGCAAAAGCCTGTTTCTTCTCTACAATACTCACATCAGGAATGCCCTTCAACTATAAATAACACAATGTTTTGTGTGATAGAAAGTAGACATGCAGCTTGGTAATTGTTTATATTCCCTTTTTCAATATTAATAAATTCTGAGATTTTTTTTCATTCCTTTGGTATCTTCCCCTCCCTCAGATACATTTCTCTCAATGCACAATTGTGATACCTCTAGAACTGACCTTTTCTTAGGTCTAATCCAGCTTTTTCCCTATTTTTATTTTTTCCTAATGCCATTTTCTACCTCCTCCAGAAGCACATCTGGAATTGAAATATTAGGGTCCGAGAATAGTGGTTCTACTGTATTGTTGAAGAAAATGGTTTGTCAAAATAATTTTTGAAAATCTTTTCCATTTTTCTTCTGTTTGTGATTTTCTAATTTACCTTGGTAGTGCAAGAGTACATATGTATAATTTATAAATGACAATAATGGATAATTCTGGTAAAGGCACTTTTTTCTCAGTGCTTTCTCATCCCTTGTGTAAGGAAGTAGAGCTTGATCTCACCTAGGTTTTTCCTATTTCCACCTTACTTCATTTATTTTTTTCAAAATGATTGGAGATGTAATTAGCTATTGATATAAAAGCTAGCACCCTAGGGAGAATATAACATCCTTAGCTCCCTGTGAAGCTTTTGTTGCTTTATGGGATTTATATCAGATGAAAATCTATTAATACAACCACAATGGCTTAGAGTCTCAAGGAAAAAAAAATGACTAAGATTAAAACAAATTTTGGTTTTCTAATGTAACTTAAAATTTTCTGTATTTCTAGCTCACCCCAGTCTTTTTATAGTTGAATCAAGAAGGATACAGGAGACATTTAGGTAGAAGAAGGAATCGAGGTATATTTAAGTGTCTGTATTAGACAGGCATAGGAAGGAGAAATTGAGGAAAAGAGTAGATTGTCATGTGAAAGCAATTTCCCTTGATCCTTGAAGATATGAATGAAACCAATAGGTTCAGTTTACATTTTCTATTCCTAGATTTTTACAAGGCTTAATCAGTTACCTTGATATCTCTCTTCTTTATTTCAGTTGTCTCCTTTCAAATTCTCTTTTCTACTTCTCCTTTCAATGGTTGCTCTTGTACCTCTGAATCTTTCCATCCCAACTCATTAATTCAAAGATGGAGACTGCTGTGGCTAATCCACAATCCTCACTCCTTCCCTTTGTACAAGTATGTCTTTTACAGGATATGTATGTCTTTAGGGACTCAAGGCAAGACTCAAATTTATCTTCTGGGTCAAATATTGCAATGGTCTTAAGTTGCTGTCCAACCTGGGAGGAAATTGTCATTCTGTAAAAATCAAAGGGTGCCAATAAGTTCTCAACCTTTATTTCATTCCTTCTGGGATTTGGAATTTTGCAACTTCTTACAAAATTGTCTATAGTGCTCCTGACACCTGAAATTATACAAAAGAAAAATAAAATTATGTTAGCATTTAATAGAATAAGGATTATTAACCCATTATTTCAGGTAATCCCCTTAGGATATAATTCACAGCAAACATACATTAATAATAGGATGGAATCAAGCCATTGCTTCCATCCTATCCTGTTAGATGTTCCTAAAACATTTTTAGTTAAAAAAAAAACACTTAGTAAAGCACTAGAAAAGGGCAATGTTGAACTTTCTCAAGTCACTTTTACAAAAGTATTTCACTTGATATTTTGGGGATAAAAATGTTCAGTATGGAGTATATTATAGGAGTGCAAGCCAATTAGTAGGATACAAGATGCTAAATGTAAGTGTAATCACATATGATGAAGTTATAAATGTGTAAACAAGATGATGTATACCTTCTGATCTCTTTATGAAGTGTGAACCCCTTTTAATAAGTAAAAAAGGAAAAATCTAACTAAATAAATAAGCTAATTATGCCCTAAAGGACTCTAAATAGAACAGGAATTTGAGCCACTGACTTGGTTCATCAATAACTCAATGAAGTAGGGAAGAACAAGATGCTGAAGTATGCCTTAAGGTGGCATATCCTTTTGCCTGTAAGAAGAGAGCAACAATGAAGGAGATGACTGAGGTCAAAGGGAGTTTTAGACTTCATCACCCCATTCAAAAATAAATAAATAAACTTTATTATTGGACCAATAAGAAACAGTAACTGGGAGGCAGTATTGCATTGCATATAAAGTGACAAATCTAGGACAAATAAATCCAGATTTAAACAAATGCATAAAGGCAGTGTAAGAGGGGATGGGGTAAGAAGTGGCTTCAAAGAGTATGATCCCTAGCATCAGAAAATAATGAAAAGTTACTTAAAGACTCAAGAAAGAACTTTCAGTAACCAGAAGTTGTGCATTTACCCTTTGGCTGCAACTATTCCTTCAGTTAGTGCTCATTTTCCTCATGTATCTATGTGTACTTGTTGGATAATATGTCCCAGAATTTTTTTTGTGGGGGCAAGACTTTGCACTAATTGTACTTACTAAGCTACATTAGTACATATTCTTTTCTAAAGGATAATTGAGATCTGGATGACTAATGTTAATAGGAAGCACATCAATTTATGAGCAGTACTCCAAGAAATTAATTTACAGTCAACAAGTTTTGACCCCACTTTTTAACCTTAGACAAACTATTTAATCTCATTGGGCTTCAGAAGCCTCATTTCTAAACCAAAAGAATTTGATATGTTTGCTAAGGTCTCAACTAGCTCTAAACCTGTGATTTGATCAAGAATTGATTGACTGGCTTTTCTCATATTAAAAGGTTTTGTGTAATCCTTTAAATGAAACTTCTGTTGTTTCTAGGTGAATAAATGCTTTTTGTTCATCTGAATAGTTAAAATGACCTGAAAGAAAGATCTTAACCATAACATCTCCAAGAAGCTATATAGTAAGTCTTGAAATGACCAGAAATCTGTATTGTATTAACCCCTGCAAAAATTCTGTCTACTTAATGTGAATCAAATGTTTCAAGAACATGAAGATTAACCGATGATAAAATTCTGTGTCTGGGCTTCATAAACAAATTTCCCCATGAAATGGCTAAGTGGTACCTTCATCCCTCATACTTCCTTTAATTCCCTTTTCCATAACTTTGCAAAACAAAAACTGTTAACTTCCTAAACTTTAAGGATTATCAGAATCTTTCAATTAAATTTTAAGGAATTAAAGGAACGCACTTTATCAGATTCCAATGAATTTGTTTCAAGAAGGGGAAAGGGGATTAAAAGGGGTGTTTATGAATAGACTTAAAAGAAGGAGAAATATTTTTTCTTCAAAATAATGCTAAAAAGACTGTCAACTTGTTAACTAGAAGAGTTGTAGGAATCATTCTAAATTAAAGAAGCATAATTTGTCAGATTCCATTGTCACTAAAAACTTCTCTGACTAAAGACTTAAAAGGAAGAGACTTTTTCTATAAAACAATGTATTCAACTATATGCTGGGTCCTATGCCAGTAAGAAGTCACATTTATTGTGGGGGAATATTAAATGTTAATTGAAAATGTTTTAAGGCAATCTAACCTGAAAAGTCAACCCTGACAGTAACTGTAAAGGAGAACAAGGAGAATTATTATTGATATTATAATTTAATACTTTGTCAGCCCTACTACCAGTATGCTAGTTTCTGGAATGGCAATAACTTAAAATAAATGAAATTAAATATGCATTTGCTTCTGATAATGTGTATGTTTTAGTACAGATAGAGAAAAAATAGTTAATATTAGGTATTTATTGATTGGAGGTCTTTCATATAGCTTCTACCCTTCTGCTGAAAAGGTTTAGCATATTTACTCTTGAGCTAAAAATCAAGAGACTTTTTAATTCAATATGCCCTCTCAGAACTATATTTATTTAGCCATAGCAGGAGAAAGATATTCAATGAAAATACTGCAAGCTGATTCTGCTAAGTGAAGCTTCTTTGTCTCTGTTATTCACCATCTAAGAGGCAAGTCTCTGAAAGAAACATTCCATGTACTCAATTTTTATGGCTGCTTTTCTACTCAGGAGATAAGAAAGTGGCATCAATAGTCTGAATTCTTAGTTCACTAAACCAACCAGCTCTTGAGGAAGAAAAACTAATGCAACCTTCATGGGGAGAAAGAGTAAGATATTGCTCCTACTACATGATGGTGCTAGTCTTTTTTCCAAAATTAGATTTTTTTTTTTATTTTACTGTAGTTTTATGCTTATTATCGTGAACAGGAGAGATATGGTATATTAAGTAGATAAGAAAGTCAATATCAAAGCCAGGAAAACCCAAGTTCAAGAGCTGCCCCCAGTAACTCTAGATGGGTCATTTAATTTTCCAATTAAAATGATAAATTGTAAAGAACAAGCTAATTTGTATTGCCAGAGGCAATGTTCTTATCCTGGAGTTCCCTTTCCAAATAGCATCAGAGATACAATTGCTATGCTCTATAATGGACATATTGAACATTATTTTCCTGAGGGTAAGGGATTAAAGTAGATTCTTGATAGAGTGTATCTTTGGTGAGGTAACATTTTATGTAATTTGTAGAGAATTCGGGGGCACTTAGAAAGGAAATCTTTGTGTATTTCTCTAGGACTACATTTAAGTTATACCAATATGCTACTAAGGCACTATCTGTGCATATTTATTATATTATATTATACTACACTATACTACACTATACTACACTATACTACACTATATTATACTATATTATATTATATTATATTATATTATATTATATTACATTACATTACATTACATTACATTACATTATTAGATTAGATTAGATTAGATTATTTTTATTTATTATAATAGTATACATATTTTGAATGAAGATTTCTGAAATATGTCCTTTCACAACTAAATACTTGAACATACTCAATTATTATAAGCAAATTAAAGATAAGATAAATTTGACTCTGAAGCTTCATTTTTTAATTTATGTCCTTTTTTAATTCAAGGAAAGATAAATGGCATGAGAGAAATGGAATTTCTTCAGTTTAAAAAAACATTTGAGCCTTGAACAATGGACAACTGAATTCATATTAGTAAATGCATCATATTCCTACAAAAGCCATTGGTATATTCAAACCAGTGTTACTTAGTACATATTAAATACATTAGCCACACAATTCTTATATTCAATAAATGGATATTTTGTTACTTGGCAACTCAGAAATTCACAGTAACACTATATAAAGCATATAACTAGAAAATGTTAGAGATTGTTTCTCATGAAAACCCCCATTTCCACATTTCAAAACAAATGCCCAAAATGCATCAACTAGTTATTAAAAGCATAGCATGGAGAAAAAATAAGAAACACTTCAAAATAGCTTTCTGAAATAATAGTGGATGATTGTATGAAAAACTCATAGCCTTGAGGGAATAGGTGAAGGAAACAAGCATTTATCAAATTTCTACTATGTTCTTGGCACAAATATAATCCCATGAGATTGATTTTACACATCTGAGTTTAAACATATTAGCATGCCTCCTTGAAAGTGACTCAATGAGTCCCCCATCCATTCCCAATCTTAAAATAAGGATCAAGACCTAAGGAAGATACAATAGCTTAGGTTGGAGGAGAGTGCCAGAAGTACAAACATAAGTAAAACTGAAGGAACTTCCTTGAGAAAAAGTGAAGATAAAATAAGTAAACTCTATTCATCTTTCTATGAAGTTTTTATGTGTCTGAGATCAAGCCAGAACCAATCATACACACAATTCAATGAGATCATCAGAGTCAATGATATCATTAAAATCAATCAGTTCTTATTCTTGGAACATAAACCAATGAGTGGCAATGATGGTGGGAGACAAGCAGTGAGGGTTGATGATACAATGCCAAATGGAACAAAAAAGAAGGAGGCAGAGTAAAAAATAAGCTGGATTTCAACAACAAGGGTAATAATTAAGGAAGGAAAAATGAGAAAATACAGAGGCATAATAAAATGTTATTTGCAAAATGATATTAGACCTGAAAAAGGAAGCCAACCAATTTTACACAATTACTAGAAATATGGGAACAATGACAAGAAACTTTGAAAGAGAGGTATCATATTTTTAAATAATCAAAAGAAATAAGTATAAAAATTAAAACAGACTTGAGAGTACTACTATAAAATAAGGATAAAAGAAGGAAATTATAAAATTAAAGGAGAAATGGATACACTTGACACAAAAGATCATATAAATTATTTAAAATTAAGAGCAAGTTTTTAAAAAGTTTAATAAAATCAATAAACCGTCAGTAAATTTATAGAGAAGCATATGTAGAAAAATAAGGCAATATGAATAGAGCACTGGGTCTGGAGTCAGGAAGATATGAATTCCCATCCAGTCTCAGACACATATTAGATGTGCAACTTTGGACAAGTCACAACTTCTGTTTGCCTCAATTTCTTCAACTGTAAAAATGGAATAATAATAGCATTTATCTCCCAGGAAGTGGCAAAGGTAGAATGAGATATTTGTAAAAGACTTAGCACAATTCTTGATGTATATAATAAGCACCATATAACTGCTATTATTATTATAAAAATTAAAGATATAAACTTAAAATAAGCAGAGAAGAAATCAAATATGTAGTTGTGGTCCAGGAAAATTGACAACTTATAGAAATTATATGATCTACAAAAATCTATTGTGAGTTAGCTTTAAAGTATTAACTGTATCAGGAACCAGGAAAAAAGAAACTTTGGCATAAATCTACCTTTTTGAGATAAAAAAGAAAGGAGCATGTCATTTTTTTCTCAAATATTTTCAAGAGAAACAATTCAGCAAAACTAAATTTCATTGCAGCTATACCTCTGTTCAGGATCCCAGCAGGTAGAGAAAGTGGCCTATTGAGCCAAATAATCTCAATGCCTAGATTATGCACACACACACACACACACAATATCACTCATTCTCACTTGATCAGCTCAATTGGAACTGCTGACTCATAATGTCTCCTCTACAAAATAAAAAATCAGTATGCCTGCATTTCTGTTTCTCTGCTGTTGCATTCTGTTTAGAACTCTTCATAATCTCAGTACTTTTCAAGATGGGAGGAACAACACTGTTTATGTGGATTATATTCCCCATAAATTCATATGACTAGTTTGGGAATATTTCTCTCTACCTTAATAATTTTTTTTTTTTTTTGCTTTTTTGCTGAGGCAATTGGGGTGAAGTGACTTGCCCAGGGTCACACAGCTGTTACGTGTCTGAGACCAGATTTGAACTCAGGTCCTCCTGACTTCAGGGCTGGTGCTCTATCCACTGTGCCACCTAGCTGCCCCTACCTTAATAAATTTATCTCAAAACAATCTAAATACCTGAAGGAATATTCAGTACTTATGGCGGGATCTTGCCAATATAATAAAAATGGCAATATTTCAAAATTTATTTGATAGTTTGAATTCAATACTGTATTATCAAAAGAATACTTTAAGGAGCTCAATAAAATAACATGATTCATCTGGAAAAAATCTCATATATCAAGAGAAATTATTTCAAAAGATAGAGATGAAGGGTGAATATGATTTCTGCATAGTAAGCTATAACATAAAGCCACGATTATTCAGAATCCTATAGTACTGGTTAAAAAATAAAGAAGTAGATCAACAGATAGTACTCTATAAAAGAGAATCATAAAAAATTATTGTTTAATTAATTATTTGATAAACAAGATAACATAAATTACTTAGGAAAGAACTCCTCAAGAAGAGAGTTTGTGTAACTGAAGTAGAGCACAGCATCTAGTTGGAGCCATATCTATTCATATGGGGAAGAGACCTAGGCTGGTCAATGTTGAATTCAGACCCTAATAAAACCACCATCCAAAGAGACAGTCAGAAAATGAGGAATATGAAAAAATCAGGATAGGGCAAGTGGGGGAGACAGAGACTGAAGTTACCAAAAATCTCAGCAAATTTGAAACTTGACAAAAAGGAACATGAATAGATTATCAACAAATAAAGCATTAACTACAGAATGAAATATTGCCTCCAAGTCTAGTAAATGTATTCATGCTTCTATGAATAAATACTACCAAACAAAGGAAAATGATTCAATACTTGATAAATCAGAGAACCCTGTGGAATTTCAGGAAAATATGGAACCACAATACATATTCCTGAGTGGTTGAAAATAGAAATGTGAATTACAAGAGCAAAATTTTTGTCCTATAAAGCAAAAATAATGAACAAAATAGACAAATGAGAATATGCAGTAGCAAATCTCACCAAAGAAATAAAAGAAAGAACAACAGATTAAGAATGTAAATATACAGAAGTCAAGTACAATATGGAAGGAGAGAAGTAAAATATAATAATATCAAAAGAAAATATACTCATTTTGAAAGCAAAATGTACTGATTTTGAAGACAGGATACTTAGAGATATAATATTGCTAAAGATTACTGGGAAGAACATGACAGAACCTTAATACCATAATGTAGGAAATAATAAAAGACAATTGCCTTATTAACTCATGAATATAGAAAATGAAATATACCAATTGAAAGAATTCAAAGATCATCTCCAGAAGGGAAAAAAAAACCTGACTGCAAACCCCAACTCACCTAATGATTAAATTAACAATTCAATTCAAAACAAGTTCTGTAAGCAATCAATAAAAAGAATTTCAAATAAAAATGAAAGGAAATTGGAATAACATAAGACTATTCTTTATCCACAAGAAAATGTGTAGGGGAAGTATGAGTTCGTAAAAGCAATAGAATTCTAATTGCAATCCTGAAAATCTGAATTTTGCTATAAATAAAAAATGATGGATATTCAATAATAAAAAGGTGTTTTAACACAATCTCTTTTCAAAAACTCCCAAAACAGAAATGCAGAAGTAACAGATAAATGCAGCATCCAAGGACAATAGCAACAGTGATAGCAGCAAAACCAGTAAAAACATTCTAAATGTACACAAAGAGACAGGGATAAGAATGAAAATACAATGGAGTAAAGAGGTGGGTCGGCAACATTTTAGACAGAACCTAATGACACCTTGCCTACTGGTGAAACATTTTTTGGAAGACTTCATTATAAAATGGGAAGGCAATGAAAGAGGGCAAATGAGTCAAGGAGATAGCAATTTGGGCGAGTCAAATCAAGGTTAAGCAATGACAGGAAGGTGACTCCTATAGTCTCAGAAAGATAAATGCCTATAAGGAAATGGGTCAGGAAGAGAGAGAACAGATTGAAAAAGTGGGAAAAGTCTTATTAATACAAGAAAAATATATAAATGAACAGGCCCCAAAGGAATTTATATGACTTTTGTGACAAAAAGAATTATGTTTAAAATTATACTTATTATTCATTTGGAAATTCTTAGATATTTTTGAAACTCCAACAAGATTATGTTACAATTTCAAATTTTGATCATATTATGAGATTCCTTATTAAAAGAAAAAAAACCATTTCTTTTAAATTAAGGATAATCTACCTTGTGAATAAATGTGTCTTTTCGGATAAATTAGTCTGTCCCCAAATGGGAAGACATCATCATTAATGTTGGCTCAATAGAAATTGTTTCAGCATATAACTATAGGCCAGGGCTTTAGAGACTAATGAGGATTATTTGCTTCACCAAAATTACTGGTTTATTCATGACTCATATTTTCTCCCTACAAGTGCTATTGAATTCTCCACAGGAAAAGCAAAATATCTTCCAAAATATAGCTGTGCCTGAAAATACTTAGAAAACTTTCAACAAGCTACTTTCCATTTCTTAAAAAAGTCCCACGTCAGCATGATGGGTAAAATACAAAAGACTAATTCATGGGGGGAGGGGCAAAGGGGGAAACAGCCATTATAAATACAAGGCAATAATGAACTAGAAATCTACAGTAACTAATGATTAGCTTTAATTTTATTCCGATTAAAATTTTGGGAACTAAGTGCCCAAGTATTGGAAAGAAAGAAATGCTAACAATGAGACTTCAAAGAAGAGGTAGTTAATATACATCAATAGACTGACAACCAGAAGATTATTTGGAATCCTCTTGTTTCTCCTTTAAATATATGTATAATTTTGACATAAGGGAAATTTGAAAAGGAAAATATTTTTGTGGTACCATGGTACCTCTTAGAAATTGTCTTAAATATTGGCAATATTGACAATACTACCAATGCTATTAAAATTCTGTACCTATAATAGAACAAACAAAAAATGCCCACAAGAGAAACAAAATGTTTCTAATTTACTTTTGCTGCTCTCAAAGTATCAAACATACTGGAGGCCATTTCTAGTTTTATTTAGCTATAATCTGTCCCACCCAGACTATCTTATATATTTCACAATCTCCAGAAACTCAGCATAATGAAATCAGCTCTGAAACTCATAGTTCTTACCCCTTCTCCTGGGGTTCATCCTTCCCTCTAATTGGAGAAGTTAGAAAGTCAACATCTGAGAGCTCCTTCTAGACCCTCTGTTTGAGGAGAACAGCCACAAAATTTATTTCATAATTTTCCACCCAACTAATCTCCTGGATTTTGTGATCTCCAGAAATCCCCCATTCTATAAGATTCAAATCAACTTTATAAATCATACCCACTCAGACCATTTTCCATTCTGGCTGCAGGACTCAGTCTTGCCCCTAACTTGGTATTGTCACTCCCCTCTTTCTAACTTCTTAATATATGCTGTCTTCTTCAATTAACCTGTGAACTCCTTGAGAACAGGGATTATTTTATGCCTTTCTTTGGATCTCCACCACTTAGCCCAGGCCCTAGAACATAGAAGATGTTTAATAAATGTTTATTGATTCTGATTGACTAATATCATGCTTTTAATTACTTGGGACAAATAATACTTTTAATATGGTTATCTCCATTCCTTGCTGAGACTTCAAAATAGGACTTTGGTGGAAACTTGAATATTGTCCTTAAAATATATATAGTTCTTATCTTCTAGGAATTTACAATCTATGGTTTATATATTTGTGGATTTGTATGTGTGTATATGGAACAGAGACAGTAGACATACTGGTTTCCTTTTTGTGCCTTCAAAAATAGTAGGTAAATATCTATTTTAAGCCCATTGTTGGTAAAGATCAATACGCTTTTTGAAGATAGCATTATGATCAACTATTGCAGTACACTGAAGTAATGGCCATTCCTACTAGACATATTTCTTACATTTGAAAAATATAGCTAAGATAGTTAAAGTTAAAGCTTCAAAATATAGGCTTAAAAACTGAAACCTTTGAGAGTTCTGTTGAAAAGGTCAATTAGAGTAATAACAAACATAATCTTTAAAATTCCACATCTGTGATAATGATATCTTAATATGGATTCAAGACTTTTAACATTTAATCCCTTTGTTAATCCATTTATTTATTTAAGCTTTTATTCAATTACCTAATTAATTGATTGATTAGTTGGTTGATTTAATTGTTTATTTGCTTAATGAGTAATTGATCTAGTTAAACAACTAATCATGTTTTAGTGTTATCTATATAATTGTATGTTTTCTTATAATGTAAGAGTTTTAAAATATGTTTCTAGAAGAAATGAGGTTGTGATGGTGGGCAGGATAAATGGGCTATTGATTACTCTTATCCCAAACCTTATGTGGGTCATGGTTGTGCTTCCCTTAAGCATTACTCTTTTTTAAACCATCACTCTTTTTTTGTCTCCTTTGCTGGATCGTCATCCTTGTAGTACTTGCTAATAGTGAGAGTTTTTCAAGGCTCTTTGTTTTTCCCTTTATAATATTTCAACCCAATAGTCACCCAAAATCACAATTTTGGAATCAGTTTTGCAGGAGTATGCTAATAAATACTTAATGACAAGATATTATGTTAGATATATGTACATATATAGGTATATGAGATATATCTATGTAGAGATAGATACACATATATAGGTGTGTATGGATATTTCAAATATGTATATATACATATATAAATATACATTCATATACATACATATGTAACATATTATACATGTATGTATGGTCTGTGTGTATTTAATCAATAGTGTGTATATATATGTGTATATAATGTATATGTGTGTGTATACATATATACATAGTCTACATTTAATTGATGTAGAAAATGCAAATAACAAAGGTTAAATTTTAACATGTATGAGCTAAATTTATAAGTATATCAGGTTAAATATGCAGGACAAATAATGTATGTATATATATAGAACCCACACATATATACACTTATGTTATATAATATTATATGTGCAGGACCTACTTTTACATTTAAATTACCTTATTAATGTTTTCTATATCACTTAAGTTTAGACAATCAACAAAACAACAGATCAAGCCCTGATTTGTTACTTTTGCCAATTTCTAAAGAGGAAGAGCTTAGAACATTTAAGTTGGCTCTGACAGATTCCTGTATTTTTGTCTCCTCTTTCACACCTCTTGATCTAATCAGTTGTGAAAGCTTTTTAATCTCACTTCTACATTTCCCTTATCTCCTCTCACAGAACCACCACTGAAATTCAGGCCCTCAGTACTGCCTACATGGATACACATACTAATAAAATAACCAACTAATTGTTCTCTCTGTCTCCAATTTTGTTTTTTAGTTTTATGTATTTATTTTTTAATTCATGGAATAAAACAATCATTCTATAACATAATATGATAAAAAGATGATTTCACATGAAATTGCAAATCTATTATGTACAAATTGCTTTCCTTTTAATATATAATAAAATTATAGTAATTTTCCCTTTTTCCCCTTTTTCCCTTTCCCTCTAACCCTAGAGATGGCTAGCATTAGACATAAATATATGTCTATTTATATACATACACACATACATGCACATACACACACAAACATAAATATTTCTATTCTATTTATTAGTTCTGACTCTAGCTCTTGTCTTCCTCACCATACAACTGGCAAAGACTCCAAAAGTCAGAAGTTTGAACATGACGCTATACAAAAATATCCAATGTTTCAGTAAAAAAGTAACTCATTTAGACATTTAAAAACCTCCACTCTCTAACAATTTTATGTTACTTCTTTCACAAATTCCATGTTTCAGCTTAACTGGATGACAAGCATGAAATAAACTCCCTGCTTACCTTCCCCTCATAGAATCCCTCTTCATCTAGACTCAGCTCAGGAGCTGCCTCCTACAAAAACCCTTTCCAAATAGCCTCCTCATCCTCTACTTCCATTCCCACCTTGTTAGTTCTCTCTGTGTTCTGAAAGTCACTCTCTATTTATTCAACAGTGAATATACTGTGGGCAAATAGATCAGCCCTAGAACAGGACTGAGAATCAGGAACACTCATCTTACTGAATTAAAAACTGTCCTCAGACATTTGCTAGCTGTGTGATCCTGGGCAATATTTGTCCCTGTTCTGTCATCTGTAAAATGAGTTGGAGAAGGAAATGGCAAACCATTGCAGTATCTTTGTGAAGAAAACTCTAAATGGGGTCATAAAATGTCTAAAATAATAGAAAAACAAAAATATATACTCCAAAAGGGGAAGGAGAATATATCATTTTTTCAAGGGCAAACTTCTTTGTTTTTGTATTTGAATTCCTGGTGACTAACACAGCACTTTGTAAATACTTTCACTAAAATAATGTTGGTTGAATTGAATAACCCAAAAAATAATTTGGCATGATGCCCAATATTGAACCACTGCATGATTTCATGTGGAAGTGAATAAAAATGAATTCTAATTCTGCTTCCACATATTAGTTGTATAGCATTGAGTATATTACCTAACTAACCACACTCTGTTTCTTTATCTATAAATGGGAATGATAATAGAACTTACCTTAGAGAAAGATGACACAGTGGATAAAAGACTTCAAATTGAAGTCAGGAAAAAAAAAATCTGAGTTTGAATCCAATGTCAGATGCTTAGTAGCATTATGACCCTAGGCAAATTATCTAATTTCTCCCTGTCTCAGTTTCCTCGTCAGTAAAATGGGGATAATATTAGCACTTGGTGATTGTGACAATCATATGAGAAAATATTTTTAATGTACTTTGCAAATCTTAAAGCACTATAGAAAACCTAGGCAATGTATGAATTAAAATGAGATCATATATGTAAAACACTTTGCAAACTTTAAAGCACTATACAAAGGTTAGATAATGTTATTATCTGTCATAATCTCAGATATCCTACATTAATTATGAAAGAATGAAATTTTGTCAGGCATCCACTCCACTGGAGACAGAGTATGTTGGAGACAGCTCAAACAGGCTCAAGTGAGAGCTGACTGTTCAATTTTCAGTGAGAATATTAACACCTTGAAAACTGGTAGCAAATGTTACAAATTAGGGCTTGATTTATTGTTTTGTTGGATGTCTAGATTTAAGAAAATGAAAGATAAATGTAAATAATGCAGATTAAACTTCATAAGTACATTCCTCCTCCCATCCCAAAGAGCTAATTGTTAAACATTTACTAATATGTGATTCATTGGAGGTATTCAAATAAAATTTGGATGATTATTTAGATTTATTATAGTGAGGATTCATTTCAGAATAAATGGCCACTTAAGTCCTTTTAAATTAGCTCAAATGTCTGACACATTGTAAATGTTCCTTGAATGAATTCTGAAATTCTGTGTCAAAGTGTATGAAAAAGTGAAAATATACAAAGAGGGAGATGTAGAAGCATAAGGTACTCAGTCAATCTCAATAGCAAAATGATGTTTCTCTATTTTATTTCTTATTCTAGATGTCTAAACTTCCCTCTGAGTCCTCCATCCAAGAGCCAAAGTGCCAAATAATAATAACACTATCTACAAAAGAGGTTCCATTTCTTTTCTCCCACATTAACTTATCTGAAGTTTGATCCCTTATTTTTCAGTTTGAGATATAGATAAGTGAAATGTCTCCTGTTTACTTGTAACAATAAGCATTTATCTGCCCACTCTCTTAATCAATTGACTAATAAGGGAATCAATAATCAATCAGTCAACATGCATTTATTAGGCACTATTTTGTACCAAGTAAATGTACATATTTACCAGTGTAAAGCACTGGAGATAGAAAAAGAAAGTAGTTACTCTCAAAAAACTTTACATTCTATGTGGCAGATAATATGGGTAAATGTAAAATATTCCCATCAGGAACAATCCCAAACTCACACTATGCAGCCCCTTCCACTAGTTCAATGGCTGGCTTTGGTGTTGAACAGCCTATCCTTGACAGATGTTCACAATGCAGTATTCAGACTGAATAACTGCAGGGCAGTGTAGGTGCTTATTTGATTATTTTATCTCCCTGCATTTGTCTACATCTTTGTATAACACATCTTTATTTCATTAAATTGTATCTGCCCCACAAATTCTGGCATTAAATATGGATTCTCTCAGCCAGCTTGGTGGTGCAGTAGATAAAAAAACTGACTCTGAAGACTCATCTTTCTGTGTTCAAATCTCGTCTTAGACACTTACTAGCTGTGTGAGCCTAAACAAGTTACTTTGACCTGTTTGTCTCAGTTACTAATATGTGAAATGAGCTGGAGAAGAAAATGGCAAATTACTCTAATATCTTTGCCAAGAAAACCCCAAATGGGATCATGAAATATCTGAAACAATTGAACAACAGTTCTTGAAACTGTCCTGACTTCCTTCCGGGGGTGGAGCCATGGTGGCGGAGATCAGACAGGAGTCTCTGTAACCTCCTCTAACCTCCCCTCAAACCAACAACATATGAAGCCTCTAGACTGATTCTGAAGCAAAAAAATCCACAATATCTGGAGAACAACACGATTCTAGAAGAAGATACTCTGGAAGAACCTCAAAACAGGTCTGTTTTAATTGGGCAGGGGGTGGTCTACTGAACCCAGACTGAAGCGCAGGGAGACCGGGGCAGGGAGCTGGAGCAGGGAGCTGGAGCAGGGACCTGGAACAGGAGTGGGAGCGTTGTGCTTTTCACACACCTGGGAGTCTTCTGCGAGCCTCTTGGAACAATTTGTCCTGATTGTGGGCAGGTGGTTTGGAGGGTCTGCCTTTTGAGGGGGATAGATTGTGAACCACTGAACCCCTGATGAGCATCAGACCCAGCTGCCATTACACAGCACCTTAAAGCAATCAATCAAACAACAGGACTGATCAGAACCAGAAATAATTCAATCAGTGGAGCTGCCCAGCCCCTGACATAATTCAATCAGCAGAACTGCCCAGTTCCTGAAATAACTCAATCAGCAGAACTGCCCCAGGGCAAATTAAAACAGCTGTCCCACCTTTGCCCTAAACAGACCTCACACCTTTATAAAAAAATGAATAAAAAACCAAAAAGAGCTCTCACCATAGACAACTTTTATGGAGAGAGGGAAGAACAGACCTCAAATCCTGAGGCCCCTAAAGGTAAAGCAACTCCAGAAAAAGCCCCAAAGAGAGACATAAATTGGTCTCCATGTCACAAGGCTTTCTTTGAAGATTGCATAAAAAATCTTAAAAGAGAGTTAGAAGAAACATGGGGAAATGAAATGAGATCACTTCAAAATAAAATAGAAAAATGGAAAAAGAATGCAATAAAACTGTCCTATCATTCTTATCCTTCATTTTAAAGTAGATACATGTTTGTTTTGTTTTGCTCTTTCTGAGAGGTGAAATCTATATAAAATGTGAAGTAGATGTGAGAAATTTAAGTAGCACAGGGCACAGAACAAATATTGGTGCACCCACATGTATTAAATGCTTAGTGAGTTCAATAAAAAAAATCATCTCTTTCAGTAACAATAGAAAAAGCAGCAAAGTACCATTAGTTAGTGTCCTGGCTTGACAACAGCACAAAAAATAAAGTGGGTCCAAAGTAAAGCAGATGAACTGCTGCACTTCCCATTCATGTCTACTTTTATAATGAACTCCAAACTTAGGGGACAAAGCTATTTAAAGAATTTGTTCTGAATGGCCAGCTGGGTTCTAAAATAGTTTTTCCTCCATTTCCAAAATTTTCAGAAGTTCATCCTTAGTCAAAAGTCATTTTTATTTCTGGATTCAGAAACAGTTCATGGTCAATTCAAAGGCAGATTTCAAAAGGAACTTTTGAAAAAATAACTCTTAAATAGACTTTTTTTTCTTTTCATGGATCAGAATAAATTCAGTAAAAAGTCAACAGAAAAATCACTGAATCTGGACTTAAGCTTGGACTGGATTTTGAGTTACAGAACCTGGGCTCTGTTACTTCCTATTTGTGCAACCTTGAAAAAAATTATCACTTTTCCTCAACTTCCTACTTGTAAAATGAAGTGGGGTCATATGGCCTCCAAGATCTTTATCAGCTCCAAGTTTATACTTCTATGATCCTAAAGTCCCCATTCATCCAAGAATATCTCTTTGATTTGTAAAATAGTAATGATAATTATTTTAGTTAGTTAGTCAATAAGGTTTAATTAAGTTCTTTCTAAGTGCCAAACACTGTACTAAACATCAGGTATGAAAAGAAACACAAAAAAATTGAACTCCCAAGGAGCTTAAATTCTAATTGGAGAGAAAATAAGAAAATAACAATATAAAAACAAGATATAGATATAGATATACACATGTGCATAAGAAAACTGGAAAAGCAGAAAAGTATCATATTGTGAAGAGTTTTTAAAAATGCCAAAGAAAAGTTTATATTTTATGATATGGGTAGCCACTGCAGTTTATGGAATGGGAAGATATGGTCAGTCTTAGGTTTAGGGGAAATCACTTTATCTGCTAAATCTTAGATAGATTAGAATAGGAACATATTTGAGTCAGGTAGACCTATTAAAACACTGTTACAATAACTCATGTGAAAGGTGATAAGGACCAGTATAAAGATGTTAGCTAACAATTAAGAAGTGAACAAACATTTATTAAACACTTACTGTGTACCAGGCATTATCTTAGGTGTTGGAGATATAATGAAATAGCTGCTGCTCCTAAGGAGCTTACATTCAATTGATGGGAGGGGGAGAGAAATATATACCTATAAGATAGATGAAAAGAAAGAAAGAAAGAAAGAAAGAAAGAAAGAAAGAAAGAAAGAAAGAAAGAAAGAAAGAAAGAAAGAAAGAAAGAAAGAAAGAAAGAAAGAAAG
>JAJPUD010001033.1:406189-421446 GCA_023553655.1 Myrmecobius fasciatus | reverse complement strand
AGGGAGGAAGGAAGGGAGGAAGGAAGGGAGGAAGGAAGGGAGGAAGGAAAGGAGGAAGGAAAGGAGGAAGGAAAGGAGGAAGGAAAGGAGGAAGGAAGGAAGGAAGGAAGGAAGGAAGGAAGGAAGGAAGGAAGGAAGGAAGGAAGGAAGGAAGGAAGGAAGGAAGGAAGGAAGGAAGGAAAGGGAAGAAAGGAAAGAAGGAAGAAAGAAGGAAGGAAGGAAGGAAAAAATATATACATATATATGGAAAGGAGTGGATATATGAGAGATATTGTAAAGATAACAATGACAAAATTTAGCAACAAATTGGGTTGTGGGATGATTGCTAGTGAGGAGTTTAGGGTGATAATGAAGTTATAAGCCTGGGTGACTGAAAGAATGGGGTTATCCTATATAGTAACAAGACAGGAAGCAGAGAAGTTTTTGATGAAAGAGTGCTAAGTTTTGTTTTGAATATGAGAAGCCTATGAGGGATCCAGTTTGAAATGTCTAAAAGATAATTGGTGATATGGGACTGGGAGGTAAGGCAAAAGATTAGCAATGAATTTAGACATCTAGGAATCAATAATCAGCACAGAGATCAGTTAATCCATGGGAATTGATGAGGTTATCAATCAGTGTAAAATAGAAAAAAAGAGATCTCAGGTCAGAACCTTGGGGTCAAAAGTCTCTAGAAGTTCAAAGGCTGTGATAACGTCCATAATTAATCGATGACCTGGACGAAGATTAAGAAAGGGAGACTAGAGAGGTAGGAAGAAAATTAGGAGAGAAAAATGTCTCAAAAAACTAAAGAGAGGAGAGCATCCAGTAGGTGAAGGTAGTGCCAAAGGTTACAAAGAGGCCAAGAAGTATGAGACAACTAAGTGATCACTAGTACTTTTAGAGAGTGGAATTTCAATTGAGGCATGACTACATTCCTCAAAAGGTGGTGCTATGGATAGAACTCTGAATGTGGAGGCAGAAAGACCTAACTTCAAATCCAAACTTGAATACTTACTGTGTGACTCTGGACAGCCACTTAATCTCTGTTTGCCTCCAATTTCTCAACTGCAAAATGGAGATAATGATAATACTACTTCCCAGGATTGTTGTAAGGTTAAAATGAAATAATAGTTATAAAGTGCTTTGCAAACCACTATATGAATGCTAGCTATTATTAATAAGTATTGTGAAAGAACAGCAGCTTAAGCCACAAGTACAATGTAAATGAACACTATTATTATTATCCTTACAGTTAGGGGATAGGTGTGAATAGATTTTTGATTTCATGTTATTAGAAACTCCCAATAAGGAAATTCTTACTTGTTGATAGAGATGACAGAACAATTTATACTGTTAGATAATTACTTAGGAGCATTAAGATATTAAATTATTCAGGTTTATACAGCCAATACATGTTTGAGAAAGGTCTTGAAACAAGGTCTTTCTAGTTCCAAAGCGCACTCTTTATCCATTTAACATTATTATTACTGTTATTATTATTATTATTACAAGAATCAATCTTATAATTTATAATCAAATATGTTTTTAATATATACATAAATTTGTTCACACACATATACATATATGTACATATATACACAAATATATTTATGCATATATATATGTCATATCATTTGTTAGTTAATTATTAATGTAGTATCCTCTAAAATATATCCCATCAAATCATTTTTACATTTAAGGGTTCTGATAAAGGTCTCATCTCTAAAATACATAGAGAATTGTCTCATATTTATAAAAATTCAAGCCATTCTCCAATCAATAAATGGTCAAAGGATATGAACAGACAATTTTCAGAGGATGAAATTAAAACTATTTATAGTCATATGAAAAGGTGCTCCAAATCACTATTGATCAGAGAAATGCAACTCAAGACAACCCTGAGGTACCACTTCACACCTGTCAGATTGGCTAAAATGACAGGAAAAGTTAATGATGAATGTTGGAGGGGATGTGGGAGGGCTGGGACACTGATGCATTGTTGGTGGAGCTGTGAACGGATACAGCCATTCTGGAGAACAATTTGGAGCTATGCTCAAAAAGTTATCAAACTTTGACCCAGCAGCATTTCTATTGGGCTTATATCCCAAAGAAATCATAAAGGAAGGAAAAGGCCCCACATGTGCAAGAATGTTTGTGGCAGCCCTTTTTGTAGTGGCTAGAAACTGGAAATTGAATAGATGCCCTTCAATTGGAGAATGGCTGAATAAATTATGGTATATGAATATTATGGAATATTATTGTTCTGTAAGAAACGACCAGCAAGATGATTTCAGAGAGGCCTGGAGAGACTTACATGAACTGATGCTGAGTGAAATGAGCAGAACCAGGAGATCATTATACACGGCAACAACAGTACTATATGATGATCAATTCTGATGGACATGGCTCTCTTCAACAATGAAATGTTTCAAACCACCTCCAATTGTTCACTGAAGAAAGCCATATACACCCAGAGAGAGGGATGCGAAATGTGGACCACAACATAACATTCTCATACTCCTTGATTGATGTTTGCTTACATTGTGTTTCCTTTATCTGATATATCTTTTGTGTAGATAAGATTTTTCTTGCACAACAATGATAAGTTTGGAAATATGTATACATATATTCGATTTGCCAATATTTTAACATAATTAACATGTAGTGGATATCCTGCCATCTAGGGGAGGGGTGGTGAGTTGGAGGGAAAAATTTGTAACAGAAAGCTATGTAAGGGTTATTGTTGAAGAATTACCCACACATATGTTATGCAAATAAAATTAAAAAAAATAAAATAAAATAAAATATATCCCATCACCTGACACAGAACCCAAAATTCTGAATCAATTAGAATTGAGGGACTTTATTAAAAATCAAATTTATTACCTGAGAGAAATAACTGATAAATCCACTGACACATTAGTGGAAATTAATTTTTTTAGTTTACCTAGCCAGTTATTTAACAAGGTCTTTATGAGGATGAGAAACAGAATAGTTAAGTTTTGAAGGGGGTTACACAAGTGAGGAAAAAAAAGGACCATGGACCACAACCTAAGAGAGAACTTTGGGTGATTTTTACAACAATAACCTGAAAGTCCAGAGAACAGAATAAAGTCAGATCCCTATCAAAAAACAATTTTGCATAAGGCTAGCCTTAAATTATTCCATGGATGGACCCAGATTGAGGTTTAGCACTTAGCACAGTGCCTGGTACATATGAGATGCTTAATAAGTGTTTCTTATGTGATTGACTGATTAGAGGTTGACATTTTTTTATTTTTTATGTCTGCCAAGAAATTGACTCAAAATTGTGAGCTACTCACATAGTGAAAAATAAGGAAACTTTCGTGGAGATGTTACAACTACAGGAACAAGGAATAGTACAAATTCTCTATCAATTTCTAATGATGATATCTAGATTAGGAACTTAGGTGATGATACATATTACTCTAGGTTTGAGTCAAGACATTGATGTAGCCACTACCCAAGTCACAACAACATCCATTTAAAAGAATAACAAACTAAGTCAAACTTTTACTGTCAAATTCCTTTCGAGATACAAATCTCAAATCTCCATTATATAATCTATAGTATTGATTCCTACTTGGCTTCCAACAATGGCCTCCCACTCCTGGCCAAACATTTCACAATGATGGACACATAATTTCATTGTGATCATGTTCATACAACTATGGCAAGGCTAGAAATAATTGAAAGAGCTCATTGTTCTGTTCAGTTACAATTTTATACTGTTTTAGGGCTTTACAAAGTGCTTTACAATTATTATTTCGTTTGATCTTCACAACTCTGGGAGCTATGTGCTATTATTATTATTCCTTCTTTTCAGATGAGAAAATTGAAAATTGAAAGAGGCTAAAAGACTTTCCAAAACCCCATAGTTCAGGCAAGGAAGTGTCTTGGACAGGGATTTGAATTCAGATCTTTATCAGTCCAAGTTCAGCATTATATTCACTATGCCACCTAGTTGCTTAAGTCTGGGAAAGGAGAAGTTGAGGTACATACCCTATCCCCCCAAGACCTGCTTAATAAACCACAGGAAACTGGGATTGAATCTCTGGAGCATGACTGATTATATTTCAGTTATGTAGAAAAAGACCAGTGACTCAATTTGTGAGTAATTGGAAGGGGAAAAAAAAAACTTGAGTCACTTCTGAAAAGAACTGCTTGACTTTAAATGAAGAAGAATTAAGCAGTGCCTTAGATATTGTTTAATGCCAACTGGGATAGTTTCAGTAGATAAATGTGCAATTTTCTTTGCATGACACATAGGACAGAGAACCTAATTTTGTTACACTTCATCTCAGTGAAGAAGAAAATGATTTTTTTTTAATTTAAATAACCATACAGCAAGAAGCACTGAATTCCAAGATAAAAGAATAAGCTGAGATGTGTTATGATGAGTCACCAAGCTGACAGTGAAGGAGCTGATATTTAACATAAAAACACTCTATTATAGATAAAGATAAAGTATAAAATGTAGCTTCTGCTTGGTAGAAAAGTGACTAATGCAGCAAGGAAGTCTTTAGAACAGCCAGGTCTCTAAAGAATGGGGCTACTTATCAATAGTATTCTTGTCCCTTCTGCTCAGAAATATTGTTAAAAAAACTGTTTGTGGTCAAGGTCAGTGATATCAAAACTAAAAATCTTACAGATAATTTCTTTTTAACTAAAAAAAAAACTTCAAAATTGTGTTAGTTTGTTATTCTTTTAAAAACTTCAAATGGAAAAATGCTCTCTAGTTATTTGAGTTAAAACAATTTTATTTCTCTTTTTTCTTTATGAAAGATTAATTTCAAAAGAAATAGCTTGAGGTAATGACTAAAGTTTTGGTCTTGGGGTCAAGAAGTCTTGGGTTCTTATTGCCATATTACTATATTAACTTAAGAAGAATACTTGATTTCTATGTGCTTCAGGCAATTCAGTAGAATTTGTCTATTGTCATTCCAACAAGTTGGAATGGAATAAGTTCAAACACCTGGGAAATCACAGGTTTTTCTCATATTCTAGATAGGTAGCACAGAGGACAGAGCTTTGGATGTGAAATCAGGAAGACTCCAATTCAAATACTGCCTCAAATACTTTCCAGCTGAATGACACTAATTAGTAACCTCAGTAAGCTTCAGTTTCCTCATATTTATATCAGGAATATTAACAGTATCAAATGAGACAATAAAATTTTACAAAACATAAAGTGCTATATAAATAATAGATACTATTATTTTTACATTGGCTTTCTAGACTAGATGGTCCAAAGATTTGCTTCATGGATTTGCTATGACTGTCATACAGTCAATTAAAAACAAGTTTTTTAATATTACCCTATCACTGAAGGTTTTTAGAGGGTTCCTCATAATTAAAACAAAAAGGTGAGGGAGAGAATTATTACAAAATTTGGGTTAACGTCTTCTAGTGAGCTTCAGTTGATTTCTTTTAATCTTCATATGTAGCTTCTGAAATAGATTAGATTACAAACCATACATGAGCTTCAACTGCCTTGTTTCATCTATAACTTTATTTTCTGTAAAGATCAAATATCAATTTCAAATGCAAGATAAGAAAATTATAATTACGAGGCTATGTCTGTGAACATGCACACAAACATATATTGGAGCAAATCATTAATTCTTAATAGGTCTTAATTTCTTCATCTATAAACCGAAAGGATTAGGCCAGATTATCTATAACATCCTCTCTAGGTCTAAGATTCTTGAGTTTTTAACTAGCATTTATATGGTGCTTTAAGATCTTTAAAGCATTTTATAAATGTTTTTTCCTTTGATTCTCACAACAATCCTAGGAGATAAACCCTATTATTATCCCCATTTTAAAGATAAAGGAAATTTGGACAGAGAGAGCTTAAGTGACCTATCTACCTAGGTAAACATAGTAAGAGATCAAGGGCATATGTGAATTTAGATCTTCTTGATTGACTATCCACTAAACCACTTAGCTGCCTTATAAGCAAAAATAATGCAAGATGTACTCTACACTTTTATGAAACTAGATTTTTTTGTTAAATTACATTTGGTTATTTACCTGAGGCTATGATCACTCTTCTCTCTTCTTCCAGATATACCAAGATGAAGACAGCCACCAATATCTACATTTTCAATCTAGCCCTGGCAGATGCCCTAGCAACCAGCACACTGCCCTTCCAAAGTGTCAACTACCTGATGGGCACCTGGCCCTTTGGCACCATCCTCTGTAAGATTGTAATCTCCATAGACTACTATAACATGTTCACCAGCATCTTTACTCTCTGCACCATGAGTGTCGATCGCTACATTGCTGTCTGCCACCCAGTCAAGGCCCTGGATTTCCGTACTCCCCGAAATGCCAAAATTGTTAATGTCTGCAACTGGATACTTTCCTCAGCCATAGGTCTGCCAGTCATGTTTATGGCAACAACAAAATACAGGCAAGGTTGGTAGTGGTTTAGGGGGTGGAGGTGCAGTACAAATGTGTTCAGAGTTGATTAAAGCTGAACTTGAAAATGGCAATTTTCTTGGATCAATACCTGATTTTCTCTATTTGCTCTAATTCTTTGATAGGCAATATGATGTAGAAGAGAAAGGGCCAATCATAAATTAAGGAAGAGAGATTTAATTCCTGCCTGTGACACAGGCTAACTCTGTGATCCTAAAGAAGTTGCTTAATTTTTTAATATCCCAGATTATTCTCTAAGACTCTAATTTCCAGATTAATAGCCAACTTGTATTGACAGAAGAAATTTTCACAACAGGAGTTTCCCATGACTATAAAATCAAAGATCAAGCCCAAAGGTAGCAGGCAAGGAAAATACAATATTCTAGTAAAGCTGTGACCTTGTTGATAAAGCTTCTTCCCTTCTATGGGTTGTAACTGATCCATGTTCATCAATCCTGAATAATTATTGTTCATTTTATAAAAACACCATAGGGGATATACCCAAGTGGTCTTCTCATTTTTGTGATATTATATGGCTGTCGATGAAGCATGTGGGCCATTAGAATAAGATTTATGGAGAATCACTTACTTTTTTGGTTAACAGGAGTCCAAAAGAAATTTGAGACAAAAGATTGCCCTTAATGTTTTAATTAATTGGCATATAAAAGGTTAAATATACTATCTTCATTACTGAATACAAATAGGAGATAAACAAGAAAGATGGACAAGATCACCAAGAATAGTAGTAAAGTGAGAAGAGAGGAAGACTGCAGGCAGAACTCTGTAAGATACCTATAGCTAGAAGATGTGATTTAGATAAGGATCTAGGAAAGTAGGCTTAGAAGAGAACCAGAAGAGAGAGCATCTCAAAAATCTTGAGAGATAACAATAAAAAGGTTATCAATAATATCAAAGGCTACAGAAAAATTTAGAATGAAGATTGAGAAAAGGCTCTCAGATTTGGCATGCTGGGGAAAATGAGGTCTAGTGCAGGGAAGATGGCCTGGAAGAGAATTGAGCATTAAGATTGCCAGTCATAGTGCAGACAAACTTTGTGGTTTTATAAGGAAAGAAAAGGGGATGGGGGAAAATCTACAATATTATAGTCAGATAAGGAGATTTCAGAATTATTGACTGTTAAGGTAGCACATTTGTAGATAATGGCAAGATTAATGGTATGATTATCTTTGTGACTGAGGTGGGGTGGAGTAATAGTCATGAGAAATAAATAGGTTGAAGAATTAAATATTTAAGAGTATTTCAGAGAGGGTGAATATGTATGTTGAAGTCCCCTAGAATGAGACAAGACTTGGGAAGAAGAGAGACATTGTGAAGAGGCATGAGGCCTGTCTTCTGAGACAGTCTCTTAAGAGGTGATATAGGAGTACATATACATACATACATATATATGTATGTAAGGAGAAAGGAAGAATGGCCTGGAAGTCTATGGGCAACAACTACCAGGATTTTGATTGATTTTTATTGTCAAAAGAAAATAAGAAGGCTTCTGATATGTTGGCTAGAACTAGGGATGCTGATAGATGTTAAATATCTGGTTCTCTAGGGGGAGAGAGGGAAAAGAACATATTCTACATTTCTAAGTTTCATTTATGTCATTAACATTTTTTATCACTTTCTTGAGTCTAAGCAATTAATCACATCCTGATTTGTAGTGTTTCACTATTTCCAGAGTGCAAGTACTTATATTGAAATCTGATTAATCATTTCACGAGAATGGTAGGAACTGACTCCAGTACATACACTGAATAGAACCCGCAAAATTATGTAACATAGATAAGACTTACACAGATTGAGAGGCACAGATAGGTTTGGAACTGAATCACTAGAGGGAATACATCACTGAGGTCACAGATAACTTTGAATACCTCAGAAAAATCATGATTAGACAATTCAAACCAAAAAATCCTCCTGAAATATCCAAATAAGCAAGCCACTTCATTAAAATATGTAGACATAGCCTTGGTTTTTTTCAAGGGTCATTAACAATAAACACCTAAGGCAATGATAAAAAAAAATCAAAGAAATTCAGCAATGCCATTGCTTGTTCTTCTTTATAATTCTTATGTTCTAGGTTCCATTGATTGTACACTCACATTTTCCCATCCAACTTGGTACTGGGAAAACCTGCTGAAGATCTGTGTTTTCATCTTTGCCTTCATCATGCCTGTCCTCATCATTACCGTGTGTTATGGCCTGATGATCTTACGCCTTAAGAGTGTTCGCATGCTTTCTGGTTCCAAAGAGAAGGACAGAAACTTGAGAAGAATTACCAGAATGGTGTTGGTGGTAGTGGCTGTGTTCATAGTCTGCTGGACCCCAATTCACATCTATGTCATCATCAAAGCTTTGGTCACCATCCCTGAAACTACTTTCCAAACTGTTTCCTGGCACTTCTGCATTGCTCTAGGGTATACAAACAGCTGCCTTAATCCAGTCCTTTATGCATTCCTGGATGAAAACTTCAAGAGATGCTTCCGTGAGTTCTGCATCCCCACATCCTCCACCATCGAGCAACAAAATTCTACTCGAATTCGCCAAAATACTCGGGACCACCCTTCCACTGCCAACACTGTGGATAGGACAAACCATCAGGTATGATTAGTGGTTAAGATGTCATCTCCAGAATTAGTCATTCCCACTGAGGGTTACTTGAATTTGGAAATTTCATAATTTACTATTGAATTCCAATTGTGAAGTTTTAGATGAGGGTCATGTGTGTGAGTCTATGTGTTGAAGTAAGGCAGTTTATCTTTCCAGATTAAGTCCATATGTGCTCCTTGGTGTAGCTACACAAGTACAAACATACATAAATAAAAAATAAGAGAAAAACTTCTTAGTAAGTGGAACAATCTTTTTTCTATATCTCAGTCAATTTCCATAGTTTGTCTTTAACCTGGAGCATCTTCAAATCACTAAAATAGCTAGAATGATAATTCCAGTCTAGGTTCTCTTTCCAAATCTCTAATATTAGAATGAGTTTATTTAATGTGATGTGTTTGAAGAGTATTGTACTCAAAGTTTAAGGAAAAAAATCCACCTTGAATTATAGCTTTGATCTTTTGATTGACTAGTCTTAGACTAGACTATTTTAGTATTCTAGAACTCATTTTTTTATATATTGAAAGAGAGGTTTGTAATAAATAACATTTAAGTTTTCTTCCTATGAATCTGTCTCCTTTTATTAGAATTTTATGGATCTTCATATATGTCTCTGACCATTTTCATCTGAAATCATTCAAATCTCAATATTGTCTTATATGCTTAAAGAAAGTATTACCTCCTCAACATTTATACTGTCAAAATTGTAAGAATAGGATGCTTCTATGGCCAAAGCCACATTGCACCTATAAATATGCCACAAAGAGGTATTAATTCCACTTCATGTTAATGGTGTTAATCAATTTTCAAGAAAATAGAAGAACTTTTGTTCCCAAAAGAATATGCAGAATAATCACTTCTCAGCCTTTTGGCTAATACCAAGTGTAAGAGTATGCAAAATAGACTGGTGACCTGAAAAAAATGAATGAAAAAGAGTCTGGGGTGTGTGTGTGTGTGTGTCTGTGTGTCTGTGTGTCTGTGTGTCTGTGTGTCTTTGTCTGTGTCTGTATGTCTGTGTGTCTGTATTTTAATATTATGTGTTTCAACTTCTATTTCAAAATTAGAAGCTGATGTGATGGTAGAGATGACGTTTCCAGATATCTCCTATTTGACTTTTTCATATTCTTTTACCTACCTCTTCAATCTAGTTCCTTTTTTTTCAGCTCCCTTCTTTTCCAGTTTCCATTGAACCATTCACAGTAAATAGTGTTTTAGGAAATGAAAAAGGAAAGGAAAAACCTACTATACTACAGAGATTGTCAACCTAGGACATATGACCTCACATATATACACATAAAAGTACATGCACATGTGCACATATATGTCACCACATAATAATGCAATAATAACAAATACAACATTTAAACACATATAATGATTAATCACATGTATATACATAACTATGCATGATATATACAACCATCTTGATATAATTAGCTTCCTTTTAAGTCCTATATATTTAATTTTATACTTATTACTATTAAAAAGCATTCATAGGCTTCTCCAGATATCCAAAGGAGTCTATCACACTCACATCCACACAAGGTTAAGAACCCTTATAGTAAAGGATTATTATAGAATGCAATTTTTATGATTAAGCAGTTAAGTAATGCTGTAGATAAGGCACAGAACTTGGAATCTAGAGAAACCTGAATTCAAATTTCTCCTCAGAAACTCACTAAACTATTGTGACCCTGAATAATCCATTTGATCCCTGCCTGATTCAGTTTCCACATTAAAATGGGTTTAATTATAATGTGTCCCAGGATGATTGTGTAGATTGTTGAAATGTTATTTGTAGAATAATTTGCAAACTTAAGATGCTATATATGAAGGCTTGCTACTACTATTCGCTACTACTACTAATACAAATTTAAGCTAAATTATGTTATCCCAATTAAGTGGCTTGAAAATCATACATTGCAAGTATCTGAGTACTCCATATTCTGGTCTTTTCCTTCCTGCTCTCTATTCAGAGAGAATAAGCTCTTTGGTGGAGTGTAGTACTTCAGTATTGAGATCTCTTCATATTCAAATTCCAGTTCCAACTCCCATTCTGTTCTGCAAGTCATATGGCCTGCAAGCATTATCTTGGCTCCCAGCAGCAAATAGGTTTTTCTTATACTGACAATGACTTTCATGGGCTTCTCTAAACTGAAACATTAACTACAGGGTGCAGATAAAGGGAAGAAATAAGCTAATTGGAGAAGTTTAGTTTGAGGTAACTAAAAGGTCTGCCTTAAAAAAAATTCAATTATGACTTATCTTCATCATTATCTCTTTGGAGTTATAGCAGTGTCAGATACCAGAGAAAATACATTAGTCCAAGAATTGGCTGTCTTCCCAAACTGTCCATCTGGGAAAGTCAGATGGGGAAGAAGGCCACCAGGAAGAGAGAGAGAGAGAGAAATGCAGCAACACTTGCAAATTCAAAAAAAAACACAAAAAACCCAAGTTCCTTCCTCTAATCTATACTAAAGTATCATCATTTATAATACCAGCACAGTTATATACAGACATTTATTTGGAACAATTCTCAGAGGCTTAAATACCAGTTGAAGCTACATACTAAAAGAATATATGGCATAGGTAGAATTAAGGTCCTTAAATCAGTTATTGGATAATACTGGGATGTAATTCTGTTATATTAAAAAATAAACAAAACTAACCAGCCAAATCAGATGACATAGGTCTCAGAATGGACTATGGAAACACGGTTGCATGTGGATCTTTAGCAATGAATCTAAATGTCATGCAGAACATGGATATAATAATGGAAAAGTTGTTCAGAGGACCAGCAATCTGGCCACTGAGAATGTGCACTAGACATCTAGATTCTGAATCAAGGGACCGCATCTATCATCTAGCTATGTGATCTTGGGAAAATCATTTCATTTCTCTGGTATTGTCTCATCTATAAAATTATATAGTTGGGCTAGATGATCCTTAAGTTTCCTTTGAGCTCTAAATCCTATAAATATCTCTTCTCTACTACCTCCTATGGTCTAAATAATCCACCAATTTGTGTCTTTTTTCTAACTTCATACATCCCAAGGAGTTCATAATCTGAGTTTAGCCTCTGGACAATTTTCAGTCTTGATATTACTCTTAGACTGTGAATCTGCAGAGCTGGTCATCATATTCTAAAAAGCACATGCCCCAGGCTGAGCACAGTGAACAGATTGCCTCATAGTTTTTCCATGCTGTCTCATTTTTGTGCATTATAGAATTTCCTACTCTTTTAGAAAATGCTGATTCATGAGCAGCTTATTATCTTTATGATCTTTAGATCTTTATTAGATGTACTTGCACATAGCCCATCATTCCCCATATGGTATTTGTGCAATTGATTTTTCCCATAAAATATTACCTCACTTGCCCTTTATTGAACTTTATTCTCTTCCTGAATACTTCTCCCATTCACTGCAAGTATTCTAAATTCAATTCCTCCCTTTGGCCATTATTCTTGCTTCCCTGATACCTCCGTATCAGCTTCCACAGTCTAGTTTCTTATTGAATACCTTTTAGTGCTATCATATGGTAGATTCATGAAAATATTAAACACAAGCCAAGGAAAATGATTGATCCTTGTGTAGCACCATTTGATTTTTGAGGTTCCACCACAGAGACAAGGACCTGTGAGTGACAAGTATAAACAAAGAACTATGAGCTAGAGATGCTAGGTAATGCACTGGACAAAGTGTGAGGTCTGGAATCAGGAAGACCTGAGTTCAAATGTGCCACTTACTAGCTGTGTGACCCTGAGTAGATCACTACACCTGTTTGCCTCTATTTCCTCAACTATAAAATGAATAGGAGAAGAAAAAGGCAAACCCTCCAGTATCTTTGACAAGGAGATCCCAAATGAAGGTCACAAAGAGTCAGGCACAGCTGAAAAATTAGTGGAAATAGCTGAAACTATGAAGGACTACCAGATTACCTGCTTTGACTGAAATGGATTATTTATTTAAGTCAAATTCTTGACTTTTAGCAACATTTTCTCACTGAATTCACTATTATATGAATAGATAGATCATTTTTTGTTGTTAAGCAAAAAGTTAGAACCAAGTGCTGAGCTAAATCAAACATATATCTATTATATGAGCCAGTTCTCCCTCCTAACTAGCAGTATGAGTTTGAGAAGAAATTTCAGCCCTCTGTAGCCAAGTTTTCTCAACTGTAAAATAAGAGAATTAGGTTAGGTCAGAAGTCCTTATCATTTTTTAGGTCATGGATTCCTTTGGAAATCTTTGGTATCATAATCCTAATTCCTAATCATAATTCCTAATACATAAAAGAAAATACGTAGGATTAAAAAGGAAATTATTTTGAAACTCAGTTATCAGAATATATTTTGAAGAAAGTTTACAAACCTAAGTTAAAAACTCCTGCCTATAATGTATCATCTCTTGTCAAACTTTAATGTCACATTCTATGATATTTGATTTCCAAGTACATGAATTGATCAACAAGAAGGAAGGAAGAAAATACTTATTAAGCAATTACTATGTTTCAGACACTAGGTTGAGCACTTTTTATTTTTGTTTTAATATAAAGCTTTTTATTTACAAAACATATGAGTGACCTTTCAACATTGACCTTTGCAAAAACTTTTTTTTTCCCAAGCTTTTCCCCTCCTTCCCCCCACCCCCCACCCCTAGATGACAAGTAATCTAATACATGCTAAATAGGATAAATTATATGACAAATACACTACATGTATACATATCTATACAATTATCTTACTGCACAAGAAACATCAGATCTAGAAAGAGAAGAAGAAAACAACAACCTAAGAAGGAAAACAAAATGCATGGAAATATTCACAGAAAGCGTTAAAATGCTGTGTTGTGGTTCACTCTCAGTTCCCACAGGCCTCTCTCTGGATGTATATGACTATCTTCATCGCAGAACAACTGGTTTGAATCACATCATTGCTGAAGAGAACCATGTCCATCAAAATTGATCATCGTATAGTCTTGTCGCTGTGTATAATGTTCTCCTGGTTCTGCTGATTTCACTCAGCATCAGTTCATGCAAGTCTCTCCAGGCCTCTCTGAAATCCTCCTGTTGGTCATTTCTTACAGAACAATAATATTCCATAACATTCATATACCATAATTTATTCAGCCATTCTCCAATTGATGGGCATCTTTTCAGTTTCCAGTTTCTTGCCACTGCAAAAAGGGCTGCCACAAACATTTTTGCACATGTGGGTCCCTTTCCCTCCTTTAAAATCTCTTTGGGATATAGGCCCAGTAGAAACACTGCTGGGTCAAAGGGTATGCACAGTTTGATAACTTTTTGAGCATAGCTCCAAATTGCTCTCCAGAATGGTTGGATCCGTTCACAGTTCCACCAACAATGTATCAATGTCCCAGTTTTCCCACATCCCCTCCAACAGTTATCATTATCATTTCCTGTCATTTTAGCCAATCTGACAGGTGTATAGTGGTATCTCAGAGTTGTCTTAATTTGCATTTCTCTGATCAATAGGAGCACTTTTTAAATATTATTTAATTTTGTCCTCCCAAAAATGCTGAAAAGTAGATTCTATTATTATTCCCATTTTAAGATAAGATAACCTGAGGGATACAGAGATTAAGTATTTTATCAGCATCACACAGCTAATAAGTGTTCAAATCTAGATCTAAATGCAAGTCTTCTTGAATCCTGTCCCAATAGTGGATCCACTATGCCACCTGAATGATCCAGATTAGAAGAAAAGCAATTAGTCCTTTTCCTTAATATGTTATTGATTTTTTTACATATTCATAGATCTTTGAAATAGATAAAATTTTTGTAATTTCAAATCCAGGAATAAGATTTCAAAAAAATAGAAAAGGCTCTTTGAATTAAAATTGACTCCTCTGACTTAGTTCTATCTCCAGTTAGGAGATGACTTAAAACAGAGATGAATTTTTAATGTCCACTAGAGTATTCCCATGTCCTGGATCTTTGCTTTCACTAGGCATCTGCCAAGGGCTAAATGGTAGGGAAAGATATTTAAGGCCCATGACAAAAGCCTTAAATGAGAATGCCTCACAAATTGCAGAGCTAGAATATAACACACATTTGATCAGCAAGGTCAAAATTTCTGTCCCTTCCATTCTGTGATGTAAAACCATGGTAACAGCTGCTCTGTTTCTTCCATTCTCTCTCTCTCTCTCTCTCTCTCTCTCTCTCTCTCTCTCTCTCTCTCTCTCTCT
>JAJPUD010001033.1:390159-406179 GCA_023553655.1 Myrmecobius fasciatus | reverse complement strand
TCTCTCTCTCTCTCTCTCTCTCTCTCTCTCTCTCTCTCTCTCTCTCTGTGTGTGTGTCTTTCTGTTTCTCTGTCTCTTGTGTCTCTCTGTCTCTCTCTGTCTATCTGTCTCTCTGTCTCCCTCTCTATCTCTCTGTGTGTCTCTCTCTTTCTCTGTCTCTCTCTGTCTCTGTCTGTCTGTCTCTCTCTATTCTCCATTTCTGTGTGTATCTCTTTGTCTCTGTTTCTCTCTCACTCTTTTCTTCTATCCCTCTACCCCTCTTCCTCTCCCTTCCCCTTCCCCCTCTATCCCTCCTTCTTCCTTTTTTTTCACTCTATTTTCCTAGTATTATAGTACATTTATTTTAAAATAAATGATGAATACATGAAGAATTGATTTATATTAGATATATTCTAAATTTTGGAATGAATAAAACAGAATTAAAAGAAAAAATTACTTATTGGGTCACATGATTTAGAACTAAATGGAACCTTAGAGATCATTGACTACAAACCCTACTTTTCACTAATAAAAAAAATGAAAAAGAAAAACAGGCTCAAAGAGCTGACAAGATTTACTTAATTAGAATGTTAGGTGATAATTAGCTTTAAGATTAGTCTGGTTTAGATTTAGTAAATTTGTGAACTTTAGAGTCCAATTAAGGTTAATAAAATTTCAGTATAAGACTTATTTATTCAAGGACCAGTTTTCAAAAGCCCTGGCTCATATAAAGTTGCACTAAAGAAAAGAGAAATAATATGGATATGTGACTGAAGATGCTACATAGCCCAAAATCCATTTACAGCAAAAATTTACTAAAGTGAGAATTCTGATACTACTGTCAACTGCAATTATTGGTCTGGGTTTAAAAAAAAACCTGCTTTTATATACATTCATAGGTCTTATCAGTGAGTGAAATGTTCATTTCCACAAATGGGGATTTCATACTTTTTAGGAATATTTGTAAAATAATTGGTATTTATGATCAAGATATATGATATAACTTAATTAAATAAATTGTTGTTGGTAATAAAAGTAGAAATAATTCTGAGAATCAATTATTTCTATCATATAAAATATAGAGATTTCAAGACAGTTTCTTTTTGGGGCATAATATAGTATAAGGATTGCATTAGTTATTTTAATTTTGTCCAGTCATTGCTAAATTTAATATGTGGTTCTTGAAAATATTAGATATATGGATCAAATATAATAATTGGCTGTTATTATTTCTTCAAGGAGTTAGTTAACTGAGATTTTTTTCATTTGGCTAAAATCAAGATTTCAATTGGAATTTTATTTCATTGCTTTTCATTGACTTCATCAAAAATTAAGGTTTGGGAATTCGTACTAACATTTACTATTTAACTGAGTTGAAAAATAAAATTAGAAAAACAACAATCCATTAGTCATCTTAATATTTTTACTTCACTGAGTAGAACAAACTAATAATAAATATTGTAGATAAAAAGGAAGTTAAAATTGAGTTATCAGATACATAATCAACTTCATTTCTGATGATCTTTCATTTCTTTAGGTTTTTGCCAAGTTTCTTAGTATTTTTTTTTAATTTGTGACACAGAGGGGCAGTAAAGAGTAGTGAGTAGAGAGCTGGTGTCAAAGTAAGAAACATCTAAATTCAAGTTCATATGACATAGTGACTATGTGACCTTTGATGAGCTACTTAATGGGTCAGTGTAACAGGAAATCTTCTGGGAGCACAAACTGCAGGAAAATTGTTGACTCACACTAAAGAAGGAGGAAATTATAGGCCTGGACCAAAAAGGAAAAAAAAAATCTGTCCTGCCCTGCTGCCTCTCACAATAAATGAGCTTAGAAACGAAGTCACTAATTGGTTATTTGTCTAAACAAATCAGCCAGTTTTAGTCCCAGCTGTTAATCAAAGAAGTTGTGTGTGTGTGTGTGTGTGTGTGTGTGTGTGTGTGTGTGTAGCCAGTAAATAAAGTCCAAGTTGTAAAAAAATTTAAAAAGGATTGACAAGAAGCAATAATGTAAGATCCTTTTCATTTGATTAGAAAAGAGGATTTTTATGTCCTTTTTTTTCTGATGACTATCTCCCTGAAATAAAGAATGTAGGGACTTCACTTTTCATCTTTTCTCCTTCTTTTTTCCCTAGATATCTCTTTTCTGTATAGTAGACTCATTGAATTCAAAGCCCCTAAAATTTTTTCACATGTAATACTTAGAAGTGATACATGTCGATGATGTCTTCCACTTTTTTCACACAAAATAGAATGTCCTCATGCAAAGATAAAGAAAAAAATCTATGATTGTCTGTATTAAATAATTTTATATTAAACATGAATGATTGAATGATCCCTTCCACTCTGAAGATTTATGTTGAATGTGTAATGATGTAATGAAAGTAATATGTAATGTATAAATGTAATAATGTGTAACTTCAAAGACAGAGATACAGAAAAATTGAAGGGAGATAAAAAACATAAATATACATATAATTCTAAAGAAGAATTAACACTTTTAAAAACTGGAGCATAGTTTACACAATTATTTCCAATCCCTAGTGTAATACCCAATATATAATAGGTTCTTTAAGAATGCTTTTTGGTTAATTGATAAGTCAGCTATATTCTTTCTTTTCTGCCTCATATCTAGCCACCAGAGATGAAAAAAAAAATTGAGTCTTTAGGGAGGTTAATTCCCCCTCGCCCTTTTTTTAAACTACAATTCAAAGATGTCTTGTTTCTTTCTCCAACCTCAGGCATTGTTTTTGGCAATTAATCAATGTGCTCTTATATGTAGTGGTCTCAGTTGCTTTTAATATCATTAAGTGGATTTGTGAGATTCAGTTGATCAAGACTCCCCTCAGATACAAATATTAAGTTTCCAAACACTAGGTTGGGTTACATAAAAAGCCTCAGAAATGCCTGACCAAAGTAGAAATTAATTTTTAAAAAAAGAATGTGTATAACAAAACTGAAAGAATTATTTTCTTTAACAATTTAAAACTATAAAGCTCTGGGACAGGACACTGAAATAAAAGTTCCCCATGAACATGCTTTTATTCACCAGTGAATTCGGCAGCGCTGTGATTGCTTTGTATTCCTAATGGAAATAACATGTATTTAACATGATATAATTATCTATTTGACCAAATTATGCTACTCATTCTTCCTCCTGCTCCCTTTTCTTTGTTCTCTGTCATGCTTCTTAAATTATTTCTTTGGTCAGAAATCTACTGGCATTATTAAATTTGAGCTAGTCTATGACTCTTAAAATGGTCTATGTTTTTGTTTTTTGTTTTTGTTTTGTATTTTTGAGAGAGATAGAGCTATTTAATTATTTCTGCATGAAGCATTTACTGTGCCACAGATGGAAATTTGCAATGCTGGAAGTTTGTGCTTTAATCCATTAAAAAAACAAGTCATTGAGCTCTCTCCTTGGGGCTTCAGAAAGCAATAGCCATTGTCAGAGAAACTACCTAATATCACCATTCAAATAGTTATTACATAGTTTTAAAAAAAAAAAAAACCATCAACAACAAATTATTGAGATTAGCTTCATTAAGCAAGTCAGGACTGTCCTGGGACAATGCAGCTGGAAGGGACTTTGAAGATCATCTACTCCCACTATCTCATTTTACACATTAGGAAGATAAGGCCCAGAGGGTTATTAAAAAATATTTTATGATTTTGTTCAAAATGTAATTGCTGAGACAGATGGAGGATGGAGACTTTTCAAAGATCTGTTTCTCAAATAGCTTTTAAAATGTTATTTGTTAATCAGGGTAAAAACAATATGTGGTTTTAGTTCAATAACATTAAAAACAAAACATCGCTATGTAAAAGCTGCTTAATTTCAATAAACAAGCTCCTACAAAGTGATAACTGTATAACCATCCAATTTAAAAACACAAACAAAATTTTACAACCTCAGAGATTAGATCATCTACTTAATACCTATTCCTATTTTTTCTGCTCTCCATTAATTTTTTGTTGTTGTTTTTACAGTCCAGTCAATAAGCATTTATTAAGCATTTACCATGTGTCATGTATTGGGCAAAGTGTTGGGGAATACAAAGGAAAGTAAAAAACTGTAATTGCTTTTTTTTTTTTTTTTTTGCTGAGACAATTGGGGTTAAGTGACTTGCCCAGGGTCACACAACTAGGAAGTGTCTGAGACCAGATTTGAACTCAGGTCCTCCTGACTTCAGGGCTGGTGCTCTAACCACTGCGGCACCTAGCTGCCCCTTAAACTGTGATTGCTTTCAAGGAGCTCACAGTCTAAAGAGGAGACATACAAATGAGATGTATGCAGACAAAATTCAAGATAATTAAATTGGGGATATTAATAAAAATCATATTGTAATGGGAAATATACCATACCAAAAAATGTATTTACATAATATACAGTGTGAATATAAGATAATCTCAGAGTAAAGGCAAAAGCTTTTACTAAGTGGAGAAGGAGAAACTTGTAGTTCTTCCCCACCTCTACCAAACTACTGCCTTGCTGGGAAAAAAAAAAAAACAACACCACCTTATATTTATTTTGTTTGTACTTATATGTATTTATATTGCCTCCTGAGAATGTAAGCTTCTTGAGAGTAGGCACTTTCATATTTGCTTTCATATCACAAATCTAATTCAGTCCCTGACAGTAAGTGCTTAATTAATGTTTGCTTATTGATTAAATTGTTGATAAGGAAACAGAGGTTTAATTAGACATGGTGTAGGATATGAAGGAACTCCACATCTCCTGACTCCCAGGAGGAAAGGTTCCTCCTCAAGAGAAAAACTCATCAGACTCATTAAACTTCATTCAGTTCATGAAGTGACTAGACATAGATTTGGTATATTCCTTCACAATTGGAATTTGTCTAATACCCTAAACTACCAGGTCCATCTGGCTGAGAATTTTATTATTGTTTTTGTTATTATCATTATTATTTGGAAATGAGCTAGAGCCTAATAACACAGCTTAAATGGCAAAACTCTGTTTGTTTACTTTATTTTTTTCTTTGTCTAAACAATTTATCCCAAAAACTTACTTAATACAGTCATTAGGAATCTAATACATATAGTATTCTAACAACCCAAATAAGATTTCAGTGTCAGGAGTAAAGATTCATTCAAAGACATGGCTCTACTTCACAGATTATCATTCTCTTTTTAGCAAAATAAAGCTCTCTCTTTATGCCATAATAATTTCTCACTAGAAGACAATGTTAAAGCCAATATGGAATAGTGAATGAGAAAGATATATTAGCTAGGTTGCTGTGACCAAGATAATTATCCTCTCGATGCCCCCAGGCAGCTCCTATAGACTATAATTTTTAGAAGAGTTGCCCACAAAAATACAACTTTCATGCCTGTTTATTCCTAAACTTAAATGATCTGTGTCAAACAGAAACTGAGCTTCCATTTGTAAACCATTATCTTAAAATATAAATGTTTTTAAACTCTGTCTCTCTTTATGAAGCTAATACAAATTCTCAAGTACAAATATGAAGATGATATAATTTTGGGGCCTTAAAGTTTGTCACTTTGTTTCTAGTATTTAAAAAAGAGCTTTGGTTCCTTTGAGATGATCTATGTACAACTGATATTTTATGGAGTACTCAGAAGCCAACACATGCTAATGACTCTAAAGACTTACATTTTTCTTTTTGGAGATTGGGTCTATAAAGTCAGTGGCCACTCATAAACCCAATCCCACTGTTGATCAGTACGGAAGCTTCAATCTGCTCCTTTTCTGATTTTGGCTGGTTCACCCCTGCCTAGGCAGCTCCTTAATCCAAATGTCTTACCATATTGTGATAAACAATGCAGACACCCAAATAACATTAACCTATTGCAGCTAAAAATTCTGGAATTCAAGGGATCTATCAGCTTCAACTTCCCTAGTAGTAGGGATTATAAATGTGCATCCATCACAATTCAAAATGAATTGTATTGATATCTTTTATTTTTACATAATCTACATTTCCCAGTTTTGTCCTCCTCAATGGAGAATATGTAGCACTTTAAGTTTTGAAATATTTTGCATAATTTTCCCTCATTTAATTTGATACAACTGACCTGTAAGTGGGTGTTATTACTAACCTTGTTTTACAAATAAGACTGAGACAGATTAAATGATTTGTCCAGAAATACACAAGCTAGTAACTGTCTGAGGGAAAATTGTGTTGAAGGTACAGTTTGAAAGAATTGACTTCAAGCTCAGCACTCTATGAGCTGATCACATATGTCAAAGAATTAAAAAGAGAGAGAGAGAGAGAGAAGGGAGATAGTTCAACAAAACAAACCGACCTATCCAAAAAGTTTGCCATCATGTTGAGTGCTTCACACTCCCATGCCCCCATAAAGAGGGGGTTTTTTATACACATATATATATTTGGGGTGGTTCACATTATGATATCAATAATAAGATTTTGCATTTCTTCTGTTATTATTCAAAAAGAACTTGTTCAAAGTATCTGCAATTTCTTTCTTTTCAGCTAGAAAACTTGGAAGCTGAAACTGCTCCACTGCCATAACAAGGTCTTCTGCTCAAGGTCAAAGCAGTTGGATACCAGCACCACTGTCTGAGCAGATTGCATTGAAAATGTGTAGAACAGAATGGTGTCTGCAAGGGAAATGCCTGCCTTCTGAGGCATCAGACTTCTGTTCCTCTCTGACAACACTTCTTTGTACATCTGAGAGGTATTCAATCTGTGGCAAGCAACAGAAGGAAGGAGACAGGCTGATTAGCCTTATAGGAAAGTATACATAGTCATGAAGATTAGACCCACTAGGGCTAAATCATGCTGTGGTATATGAGTTATGATCATCTCAACAAATGATTCTAATGGCTGTATATAGTCCTTAATTTTCATATAAATTTGTATGACCACATTAGTGAAAATACCATTCATTAGTGTATCTACCACAGTAACGTGTATGGTGAAAGCTACCTCTGAGCATCAAAGTACCTTTTTATAGAAAGGCCAAATCTTATTAATGTTTGATGAACAAAAACATATATAAGTATACACACACATACATATGTATGTATGTCTTTGATACTGACTGAAGATGAGCTTTTAGTTAGTGCCAGAATTTTTGTTTGTTTTGAATTTTTTTGTCTATTATTTTATTGTTTCTTCACCTCACTGGATTCTCCCATCAAAACATAGTTCTGTGATTGCACCAGAAGGAGAGGAGCAGAGGACTGGCAATCTGGAAAAGGACAATGTGTCAGCAGCAGAAAGGTAAATTCTTGGGTGCATTCAAAGCACTCATCTTTTTCATAAGAGACATAATGAGTATTTTTCCCCTCTTACCCCTATGGCAATTTTGTTTCCCAATTATGCAATCATCTCTCTCCCATGCAAGTATACTCAAAAGGTCTATCATCAAACTTATCACTTCATCTGTGAATGTAACCAACCATTACAGTGCATTCTTCTCAGCATTGTTTTCCAAATTGTCTCCTGCATATATTATTTTCTTCTTTTTTTCCTCGCTCAGAACATTTATGCCTTTTTTCAGTCAGTGTCATAAAATGACAGTGGTTCTCTTAACTGTGCATTTGTTGCCAGAGCACTTTATAGTTTTCAAAGTGAGTACTGATCAGATAGGGTAGGATACCAGATGAAAAATTCTGCTAATCCCGGAGACAATCAGTGATCACTGGGTCACATCTGTGTGTAGGGACCAAATGTGGAATGGTGATAGCAGTAGGGCTAATGTAAAATCTGGTAACTAGAGACATTGACATAAAGGCTATGCCCTGTAAAATAGTGTAATGTTTTAGTTTCCTTGATCTTTGGTGTGCTTTGTGTCTCTCTTTAGAAAAAAAAAATCATTATATATGTAGAAACCTCCTAAAAATATTGCCTTCTTAGACTCTTACATAACACAAGGCCAAGTGGAGGTTTGGCAATTGCCCATTTCATTTCTTCTATGTAGAATACAAATTAGATCATTCCTGCCAAAAGATAATCCACATTGGGGCTTTTGTCAACATTGATCAAGTGGACCAGATAAATCCTAGCTATATGTGAAGGCAAAGCCGGAGGGAACAATGCTGGCTGACTTCCTTACAGAAAATGTTCAGAAGTGGCAGTCCAGGTCTTTAAGTCATTGCCCCTGACTGGAGACTTGTCAACAACTTGGACCAAAGCTTCCCTGAGACTGCCAGAAGTAGTATCTTTAATGGAATGTTTAATTGATCTAACAAGAGTTGTCCACGAATTTGAAATCTGGACTACTGGTTTCATGAAGACAATGGTGGTAAATTTGATGGTATATGATCTGGTTGGATGCTTGTGCACATTCATGTTCACAAATTATGAAAGCGTATACTAGGCAAGGAAAATCAAGTCCAGATCTGTGCCTTAATGATTCCTTCTGACAAGAATTCTCCTGTTGCCACCTTTGCTTCATAACTTACATGGAGCAATATAAATGACCTAACATTTCTCAACATGTCTATTCTGGAATAAATGTGCTTTCTCTTGAGGATTTTTATTTTTAATATCAGAATAATTCAAATGATATATTTTAAACAAAGAATGAGAAAAATATATATACATATATGTATGCATGTATACACACATATGTACATATACATATATATTGCAAGTAAGCAGCTTTTTTCATAGCAACCACTAAAGAGTGACTAACTTTCCTGAACTGTTTTGATGTCAATGCTTCAAGGACTTAGAATGTCATTGATACAGTTATTTCCTCCACTGATGTAGATTGTGACCCTTCTTTGCTTTATTAGATGGTCTTCTGGAATATTCATCCCCTGATCTTATGATGATGTCTCAGTACTTAACCAAGCTACTCCTTAGCATTAGAACATCCAGTATACTGGTGAGCTGAATATTCAAAGCCTGTTTCATCTTGATAGGCTCTAGCAGACTGAAGCTCTGAGATGGAAGAGCTATCTATACTCCATAATGAAACACAGAGTTAAGCAACAAGAAATTACTGAGCATTTACTATGTGCCAATAACAGGAGAAGAAAAAACAAAAATGACCTCAAACGGCTTATATTTTTATTAAAATAAAATATTCATAAATATTGTTAAAAAGAAAATTCATTTTATCAATGAATAATTATGACATTAGATATCACTGCAGAAGGTGGGAGGATTTGGGGAAGGGGCTACCACTTATATTTGGAGACATAATAAATAATCATGCTATTTATGCTATAGCTAACAAACTGTGGGTGATATAAATAAGGCACATGATTCTACATTTTTTTAAAAAAGGATCTTAATTATAATCAGTCTCCTTATGGGAAGTTTCCAAGCATCCTTAATCATTGACAATCAATTGTTCCTATGTATCTTTATTGAGGAAATCCCCCTGAGTTATCAATGGGTGAGACAATTGACTTTATTCTTAATATATTTACATCTCTATATAATGTTAAGGACACCAGAAAAACAACCTAAGCTGAAAATATATTAGGATTTAAAAAATTCTCATCCATGATGTGGTGTGATGTTTAATGAATTGATGTTTCTGAAGAAAATACATCATTTTGTCTTTACTCTTACTTCACAACCTATTGAATTTCTCCTCTGTTCAAAATGGTCACAATAGAAAATGTCCAAGAGCAAATTTTGACCTCAAAATGAAAGCATCTGGAAATTTAGTTTGGAACCGGGGGATGAGGGGAAGAAGGTGCATCTTCTTGTCTACTCTCACTCAGTCTCTACCACAACTTTGTCCCTGTTACTGTTCCCTTACCCAATATCACTGATTATACCAAGGCAAAGAATCTTAGAGGCTATGCCATTCTCCCAAGACTAAGGTCCCAAAAGAGGACTTTGCTTAGCTCTTGTTCTCTACCCTTTATAAGAATAAGTAGCACTTGGCTTTCCATAATTGCCTGCTTCTGCCATACAGAGAGGGATACAGAAATACCAAGAGCAAGCAAAACTTCCTGGATCTACCAGAACTCCTAGTACAAATCATAAAATCACAGAATTTGAGAAGTGAAAGGAAACTCAGGAACTATTAAGTTCAACCCATACATGAAAGAAATCCCCACTGTAACATATCTGACAATTGGTCATGCACTCACTGCTGGAAGACCTCCAGAGGAAAGTAACGTGCCAGTCCTTCCCACTTTTTGGACAGCTCTAATTTTTAGGAAGTTTTTGCCTTTCATCAAGTCTAAATCAGCCTCTGTGTACCTTCCAAATACTCCTCAGACTCTACCTTCTGTGGCCAAAAACAATGAGTCTAATCCATTTTCTATATGATAGTTGTCAAGTAGTTGATGATTTGTTAACTTGTCATATCTCTCTAAGTCTTCTCTTCTGCAAGCTGAATATTTTTAAGTTTCTTTCACTGATCCCCATATAAGACATTGAGGCTCTTCACCATTCGTTGCTGCTCTCTTTTGGACACTCTTCAATTTTTTAATGTCTTTCTTGAACAATGGCACCCATAAATAAATATAATATTCCAGATAAGATCTGATGAAAGCAGAGTACAGTAGAATTATACTTTCCTATTCCTGCAAGTTATCCCCACTTAATGAAACTCAAATCAGCATTAGCTCCTTTTGCTGAATTCACACTGCCAATTATATTGAGCTTTCAGTTCACTAAAATAGTCACATCTTTTCTTTCAAACACTGCTGTCTAACCATATCTGCTCATCTCATATTTGTGAAGTTACTTTTTTGTACTCAAGTGCAAGACTTTACATATATTTCTATTAAATTTCATTGTGTATTCATCTTATTCTTCTAAACTATCAGGATTCTTTTGGATCATGATCCTGTCATCCAATGTTTATTCCTCCCAGCTTTGTATCATCTTCAAATCTGATGAGTATCCCATCTATGCTTTAATTCAAGTCTTTGATAAAACTATAAAGCAGCAAAGGGCTAACCACAGATTCCTAGATTATTCTAATGCAGGCTTCCTGCTATGTTGATATTGTCATTAAAAATTACTCTCTCAGTCCAGCCACCCACAAAGTTATGAATCCAACTGATCACATTATTATCGAATCCATTATCTCTCCCTTTTCCCTAAAAATGACATGAAATACTTTATTAAAAAAAAAACTTTGCTCCCAGAACTATCAAAGATTAAGAGTTAGGAATATCCAGTTCACCAAGTGCAGACTACCAATCTCAGGAAGCCCTTTTGGAGAGACTAAAAAGCATTTGCTGGGGCAGCTAGGTGGCACAGTGGATAGAGCACTAGCCCTGAAGTCAAGAGGACCTGAGTTCAAATCTGGTCTCAGACACTTAACATTCCCTAGCTGTGTGACCCTAGGCAAGTCACTTAACCTCAATTGCCTCAGCAAAAAACAAATAAAATAAAAGCATTTGCTTCTATTGTTCTGTTGAATTGGCAGAAAATAGTGAAGACTGTCATTTCTAAGTTCAACAATGACATTATCTAAAGCAAAAAACAGAGCTTTTGAATTGGGATTGCTCAAAATACTTATAAAAATTGAAAATTGACAGGTGGCTGTATTAAAAATGGAATATGCTCTCCTAAAAAACATCTATGAATTGAACCTGCTTTTAAAAGCAAATTAATTAATTACCATAGAATTTTGACATTTTACTCTACTCAAAAGATTCTGGTTTTCACAAGGTGCTCGGTTAAGGCCATAGAGAATGGACAAACAAAATACCATTTCCAGAGCTCTCATATTAGGCTTCAGATAGAACAGAATTTTAACATAACCTAAATTTGCATCCAGAGATAGCAATTACCCTGCAGCATTTAGTTAAGAAGTCTAAAGAGTGGGAAGAAAGTTTGTCTCTGGCTAAAACCTAGATGATGATTCCCCAGGGCCTTATCACAAGACATAAAATTCCTAGCCAAGAGTATTTTATATTTGATAGCTGCAGAAGTTGACCTTTTTGGTACTGGACTACTTTATTCATTTCTAACTGCAGGAAATTCATATTTTTTGCCTGTGTGTCTAACCATGCTTATTTGAAGAGCTTTAGAGGAAACTAGTGTAATGAATAGAGATGGCCCTGAAGTCAGAAATGCCTGAGTTCAAATCTTGCCTCAGACACAAAATGGCTGGATCAGTGGTCAAATCAACCTCTGTGCTCTATAAAATTCTCTAAAAATTATAACCGTGGAAAAGGTATTGAACTGCATCATCATCATCATCATCATCAGAGGATGTATCCTTTATTAATAAAATCACAGTTCCATTCCTTTTCTCAAAGAATACAGATATTTTGCTAACAAAGGCCTTCCCTATATGCATTTGTAAAACAATCCACAGTGGAGCCTTGTGTACCCAGCCTGTTTTAAGGGACTATACAAGCAGACATGTCCTAAATATCCAGGTTGAGATATACCCAAATTCCAGGCTTTCTTTTAAGCTTAGGCTCCTGTATATGATTTACTAAATATTATCCTAATCCTAACCCTGAATAGTCAAGTATTTCCCATGGTGGGCTGTGATAGTTCTTGAGCTTTCATGGTCATTTAGCAAGGTCATTAATCTCCTTATCATGTACCTCAATTATTGTTAAATATTACCATCTTCCATAACCACACAAAAAAGGGCCTCTTGGGGTAGATAGGTGGCACAGTAGATAGAGCACCAGCCCTGAATTCAGGAAGACCTGAGCTCATATCTGGCCTCAGATATTTAACACTTCCTAGCTGTGTGACCCTGGACAAGTAACTTAACTACAATTGCCTCAGGGAAAAAAGGACCTCTAAAGCACTTTTCCTTTCATCTGTTTATACAGCATCCCTATGTCTTAAAAATAGTTACAAAGATCCACAGACACAATATGATGTCTGGAGTTACTTTCCTTCCCCCTCCAAATGAATAGGGGAAAAGTGACTCTGAACCCTCTTCAAAAGTTTAAAAGAACCTACATGATAAAGGTTCTTCTACCAAATTTGATCCAAATATTCTTTTATTTTTCCATTATCTCTTAGAACATTTTGTAGATATTAGAGAGTGGAATATTTATCAATCTGAACTTGAAATTATACCTTAACTTTTTTAAAGGGGGAAAGATGGCAAAATTATTTCCTCTGCAGTCTAAAATGGACAGGAAAGGTCATTCATCTATTTCCCAGGAGAGTTGCCAAGAGTATACCATCCCAATGCATCTCACCCTCACACATTTAAAAAAAAGTCTCAATACTTTCTTCTCTACCCCCATGCCAATCAATAAGGGCAAGAACCATTTCTCAGATGTTTTGCCCCCAACCCCCAAAAATGTTAGTGGATATGAGTTCCATGTATCTCCATCTCTCTTTGAAGTAATATTCTGTATTACAGTACTTCAGCTCTGAATATGGGAAGCTTAATTGGCATCTTTTGGCACAGTTTTGTTGTAGCTAATCTTGAACAATGTTAAATGAACATGGGGTAACAAGATGTTGGGGGGAAAGGTTGGAAGCATGAGGAGACAAAAGCAGAATAAATGTTATCTTTTTTAAAGTAAGTATCCTATTTAGGGGGGAGTCAGGGTATACCTGAACATAGACCTCGTTTGAAAAATATAAGTCATATGAATTTGAGGATAATGGGTCAAGTGGATCATACCTCTGCTTTCATTCATTCCTTGGTAGATGTAAAGAACACCAAATGAAAAAGTTCTAAGAGAAAGAATGTCTGTGTGTATGTGTGTGTGTGTATTTGATGAAGTTTATGAAGAATGCTATAGACCTCACCCACCAACAAAGCACAAGCAAATGCGATCTATGGTCAGGAAAAAACCAGCAAAGACAACACCTCCAGCCAAACCTCAGAGTAGGAGGGGAGTGAAAGCAAGTTGTATTTGTTCACAATAATGCTAAGAAACATTTGCAGAGCCTAAATCCCAATTCAGGGCTACCTTTCCTTAGTTTCATTTTGGGGACAGCCTCACAGAGTGTGAGGTTATTCATGTTTTGCTTCCCATTACATTTATATCTTGAATAAGTTATTGTGATACAAGGACAATCAAGTTCAGACTACTGCAAGGACCCCTTATGGGATAGAAGACCCTCTCCCACCCAGAATATGTATGAATGAGTTGAGAAGGTCAAGATCATGGTTATAGTCTTGACCAGGACCAAAATAGTTAAAGGTGAATGAATATATAAGCATCATTGGATTCTGTAGAGGAATCAGGATTGAGCCTTCTCTTTCCCTTCCCCCAAAAAAAGTTTAGAAGGCTGCTATTTCCATAAAATTTCTTTTATAAAGACTGAGGGATTTGATTTAGCATTTTATTATTTTTCTAGTCAAATATCACATATTTTCTTTGTTTTGGCCTTGCTGCAGCAGCATGGTACAGTGGAAAGACTCCTACATATAAAGTCAGTTTGAATTATTATTGTGTAATTGTCATTCTGTCTTTGACAAATCATTTATTCCTCTTCATCTGCAAAATAAGATGGGTTGTTCTAGGTGATCCATAAAGACCTTTCTAAATATATCTCTGTGATTCTAAGCTCAACGTGCAAATAACAGTTGTAGAAATTAGTAGAAGAGACAATGTTATTTAGAGATAGGCCACTAGACTATTCTTGTCTTAGTTCTACAACTAATTCATTGTGTAACATCAGGCAAGCCACTTCTATAAAATAAAGATGGTGATCTACACTGATATCTAATAGTCTTTTAACTCTAACATTCTAGGAGTGTGTAATTCTTATCTGAAGATTCCATCAGAAATTCCTCTGTGATTGAAAGGGAAATTTGATAATTAGCCAGTGAGTTTGTAGCTATGCTAATATATTAGGTCCCTCTAGCCTTTTTTTTTTCTTAAACTGATTCTGTAATCATATTTTTGAAAGGGGGGAGATAAAATGTGCTAACTTTAAACTGAAATATTTCACTTTATGTCTTTCCCATTTTAGCTGTCATCTAAGAGTTATTTTTAAAGACCTCCTATTACCACTTCTGCATAGAACACTCCTTTAAAACAATTGTCACCGTTCTGTGTTATCTAAGCCTACATAAACCACAGTAAAACTGAGATCTTCAGTGCCAGCTTTTGTCCACTTACCTATCCTCAATTTCACCAGACAATTGCAGACAATTTACCTTGGTTTGACTGTGGAGATCTAACCAGAGAGCTCAAGCTGCTATGTTTTTAATGATTATATAAAAGAGAATTTACACTGATCAGGTTATTCTCATTACCTCTTGGCTCCCTACTAGGTAGAAAGACTGATTCAAATCACCACCTGCCTGTCTGCCTCCTCTGGTTTCACTGTAGGATTCCATTCAGAAAACAGGAAAGCAACAATGGCCCCCTGCATTTCTCTTTTGGTGCAATGTATATGCTAGTCAAATCTGCCCATCTAGAGAACAGACAGGATTACAACAGTAGTGGCCATTCAATCTTTTTGTGGTATCAGTGCCAATTTAATCTTTTTCAAAGGAAATTAATTGGTCTAAGGTATCTGCAGGGACGAATGGGAGCCAAAAGATATGGTATCTAACCTATTCTGCTTTCCATTTTTTTTTTTTGCTTTTTTGCTGAGGCAATTGGGGTTAAGTGACTTGCCCAGGTTCACATAGCTAGGAAGTGTCTAGACCAGATTTGAACTCAGGTCCTCCTGACTTCAGGGCTGATGCTCTAACCACTGTGCAACCTAGCTGCCCCTTCTGCTTGCCATTTTGACTAATGGATTTATTTACAAGAGATAAGTTAAAATCAAGTTATTTCTAGAGTTTTGTAAACAATGTTTACAACAGATAAATATGTTAAATATTCTCTTGTTTTTCTTATAATTTATGAATGTTACCTATAATATCCAATAGAACTAGGGAGAAAAAAACCATTATAACAGTATATACATTCCAGTATTTTGTATTATTTTATTTTAATAGGACTCTATTTATAGAGAAATATAGATATTTAAAATTGTATCCTATTTTTTCTTCATTAAGAAATCCCTCTTTTTGGAGAAAGATAGAAAGGCTAAATCTTTTTACAATGAAGACCACCCCCAATAAAATCTCTCAATAATCAGATTCCCAAAGTCTAGCCAACATCTTCTCTCTCTCTCTCTCTCTCTCTCTCTCTCTCTCTCTCTCTCTCTCT
>JAJPUD010001033.1:379990-390149 GCA_023553655.1 Myrmecobius fasciatus | reverse complement strand
TCTCTCTCTCTCTCTCTCTCTCTCTCTCTCTCTCTCTCTCTCTCTCTCTCTCTCTCTCTCTCTCTCTCTCTCTCTCCCTCTCTCCCTCCTTCCCTCCTCCCCCGTGGAATGGGGGAAGACAATTAGGATTAAATGACTTGCTCAGAATCACAACATTAATAAGCATCTGAAGCTGGATTTGAATTCAGGTTTTCCTTGATTCTAAGTTAGTGCTCTATTTACTATGTCATCTACTTGCCCCATCTTATTTATTTCAAATGATAACATGTTTACTACAAAATTCCACTGTGACAAAATATATTGAGTAATCCATAAACATTCCTGTTCATGGGAGCTGCCCTCTACTACTGAACCTAATTGTTAAGCATCTCTCATACACTTCCACTGACTCTTGAATTTGACTGTTTCTATAACTAGTATTCTTCATGAAAAAACAAATTCTTTCACTTAAAGGAAAAGTAGACCAGCAGAATTTTGCACCAAAAAGAGCACTGGATTTGGAGTGGGGTTTTTGATTGAGAGGAGATTAAGTAAAGGCTACTTGGATTCAAAACTTTCCTCAGAACTTTACTAGCTACATGACTTTAGGTAGGGCATAAAACTTTTCCTAGCCTTGCTTTCTGATCTGCAAAGTGAAGATAAGAATAGAACCTACTTCATAGGTTTGTTGTAAAGATAAAATGAGATATTATATGTAGAGTGCTTTGCAAAAATTAAGGTATTATTTAAATGCTCAATGTTATTATGATTAATTTTGACATATATGCCACCATTGGGACTTAGGTGGACCAGTGAAAGCAAAGAATACTAATCTTCCTGAATTTAAATATAGCCTCAGACATTTACTAGTTGTGTGATCCTAGGCAAGTCATTTAACCTATTTGCTTCAGTTTCCTCATCTGAAAATGATCTAGAGAAGGAAATGGCAAAACCAAGAAAACTCCTGATACAGTCACAAAGAGGTGGATATGACTGAAATGACTCAACTAAAATTTATTACCTGTGTAATTTTGCACCAGTTATTCATTCTGCCTGGCCTACTATTTCTTCACCTATTAAATGAAGAAGTTGGACTAGATTTTGCACAGGGTCCCTACTTTCTCTAAATGGTATGAATCCTATGAAATATGCTGCAGTGACATAGCTGTGCTCTTGCTTTCTTCCAAATTAAAAGGAAAAAATGAAACCACTGAAAAATCAGTTCATCTTTTAGTATCAATCATGAAGATGCCTCTGCTCCATAGTTTGATTTGACTTCCCTTTGCAGACATGTTGTGTTGTTGAGCAATTACCAGCAAAAATTGGAAAGAGGACATATTATGTTCCATTTGGAAGTAGAAATAGAGAAGAAATTATAGCAAATGAAAACTTCCCAGATCAAACTAGCTATACACATGCATGCACATACACATGCAAGCATACATGTACGCATTGAGAGGCTAGTTGGCACGATGCACAGAATGCATGCTGGAACAGGAGTCAGGAAGACCTGCCTTCAAATTCAACCTCAGACGCTACTTAATGTACTGGGCAAATCACCTCTCTTGATCTGTTTCCCCATCTGTAAGATGGCAATAATAATATTATCCTTTGGCATTGCTGTGATGATCAAATAAGGTTATATCTATAAAGTGCTTTAAAAACCTTGAATGTTAGCTACTGAGACTCTGTCTAGCAAATTAAAAAGATTTCTTCTGGTTTACCGCTCCCACAAGCGCTTGGGTTTCAGTTATATAACACTAACAGTGTTAGTTAAACATTATCTAAAGATATGCAACTTGGCTGAATTCACTTTTTTTAAAAGCCATAGGAGTATTTTTTACAAGATAATAAGTACCAGTTTGACTGAATCTCATTTTTTAACCAATTATAAGTAAAACAGGACTTGACATTTATCTAATTTAATTTGATTTATGCTGAACAGGAAAATATGAAAATTCAGGTCAATCTCTAACATCCCCTCCACAAAAAAAAAAACCTCATCTTGAGACTTTGACATAATATTATCTTAGTTGAGTCATCAACACCATAGGATTGCAGCAGCAGGATGCAATAGAAATGTTCCTGAATATGGAATCAAATGACATGAGTTCAAAGCTCAGTTCTTTCTATATGTGTCACTTTGGGCAAGTCAGTGTCCCTCTCTGGGAATTAATTTCTTCCTCAGAAAGATGAAATTTTTGGACCAGATCACTAGTCATTGAGGCTCTGGATTTCCTTTTAGTTCCAAATCACTCATGCTACAGTTTAACTCTGAAATTCTAGGGATTATTGACCACCTCCTCTTTTCTTATAGATGAAGAAACTGAAGCTCATGGAAGTGAACTTGCTTGCCTAAATTTACACAATGAGCCACTGAGTCATAATTTCACTGGAGGATTTCTGAATCTTTATTCAGTTCCTTCACCTATACTGTGTTGCTTTTAGTTAATTATTTTTAAACACATTTGTCCTATGGACACAAAGCTATAGAATAAAAAAATCAGAAAACTGGTAACACTCTCATCTGTTTATTTTTAATGAATATCTCCAATTAGAGTTCAATTAACTTAATATATTTCTCTAGAGCATATTCTTTCTGCCTCCCTCCATCTTTTTTTACCTGAAGCAACGAATCATTCTCTCACGAGGAATCACAGAGTAATCAAGCCTCTAGGACAGTGGAGTACAATCTATATTTAATTATTCCTATCACAGCAAACACCAAGACCAGTGTAGCACTGTGCAAATCAACATATGATCACCCAATAAGTATGGTCCAGGAAAGGATGCAATAAATTCTCTCCAAGTGGCTGAGCCAGCCAGATCTATTATAAACCCAATATCCTTCTTGCTTTGGCAGTACATTTCCTATAACTTTCACCCAATGAAACAATTTTTAGAAAATGAAACTAGCAGATGAATAGATACTTTATAGCTTTCACTTTGTTGCTTAGAGAAAAATGAAATCCATTTTTGTGTACACACTTTTTTAAAAGAAAAATTAAAAATTCTTCCTCACTGTCCATAGGAAATGCACAAAGTTAAATTGTAAGTTGCCATGGATATCTATTCCTGCTCTAAATATGTGCTTTGAGTTAGAGTTGAAAGGAACCTAGGAAAAGCCATCTAGTCCAACATTTTCCTTTTTACAGATGAGGAAACTGAGGCCCAAAACAGTGGAACACATAATGAATGGATGAGATAAATGCAAGGTTCTAAACAAATAAGTAGGTGCTCTGTCTTTTTTCATAAGGTGATTTTTTCACTCCCAAAGGAATGAAAAGCAATTTGTTTTTTTTCTGGTTATCCCATCTCCAAACTAAATTTAATATTCAAATGGTCAATAACTCTTTGATGAGGAATCACTCTGAGTAGTTGCAAGAAAAAAGTGGGGGAAGATCATGAGTTTAATGAGTTTGCTAGGTTAAAAGAAGCAATATGTGGATAATTTAGCTCAGATATTTTAAATATGGACTTGGCAAAATCACTTTTGTCCTGTTGAGTCTATACATGCCTGACAATAAAATTGAGTACCAACCTAAGCTCTGACTTTAAACTGAACCCTTCAACTGTAGTTGACTGAAGTATTGTTCACCTGAAATAGTTGATGCTTCTAATTCCCTGGAAGAGACACAGAATCTTTACCAAACTGAGTTCTGACCAGAAAGATTCTAAACAGGAAGGGTCCCAGAACATCTTTCCAGCCTAGCATGACAGCCCTGTTGCTGTTAGAAAGAAATCTTTCCAAGAAGAGCTTTCTAGATATTACTAAGTAGCAACATATGGAAACATCGTGAAAAAAAATGGTTGAGTGCCAGTGGTTTTAGATTCTTATGTCCCATCCAAGAAAAACAATACCAAATCTTTCCAAAATAAAATGAGAAATCATAGTGAAAATTGGGCACAAATTACTTTCTTAAATACTCAAAAAAGAAAGGAGGAGGAAGAGGAAGAGGAGGAGGAGGAGATTTTAAAAAATAGTCATAGAAAAATCTGGGTTTGTTTGGTTTTTGTTTTGTTTTGTTATGTTTTATCTGATGGATAGAATACTGGACTTGGGGTCAAATCCTGATATTAGCCTGGGTCACTTAATAACCTCTATAAGTCTTGATTTCCTCAAATATAAAATTCATAGGATGGACTACATAACTTCTAAAGTCTTTTCCAACTCTTAATCTAAGATCTATATTATGCTCCTAGAAATCAAAGACTTAACTCTAATTATTGCTTCTGCTACATCCTGACCATATGGCTTCGGGCAAATCACTCAATCTGCCAAGACATCAGACAGAATTCCAGTCTTAGAAAAGTTGCTACTCTGCATTGGTGGATGTAATTTCCACACTGGAAGTTTTCTATATCAAAGAAACCAGAACAAAAGAAAAATATACCTTCCAGACACATTTCTGAAATTGTTCTAGAGGCATGTGATATGAAATACTTGTAGAATTTGGGTTATGCATTATGAGGAGAAAAAGCTTGGAACTGAACACGGCTCCTTTCATTTAGTTGGATTGGGGAATAATGTTTGCATTTTATCAGCCTGTCCATTCCACCCTACAATGTCTTCTGAATTGTTCAGAAATGGATATCTGTGCTTATTATAATGACTAACCCCCTGTAAATTGTCACTCTCACTTTCACATTTTATCAAGACATAAATGTATCCATTTAGGACAAGCTGACCAAGGTGTAATTTTCAGAAATCTTCTGCCAAATCCCTATGCTAAAGTTGAATCCATGTATAAAGTCATCTTAGAGCACTTAGAAATATCATCAGATCTTCATTAAATAGAATCAATGTATCTAAAAACTAATTTTCTGCTCTTCTTATAGGTTGTATAAGTCTGTGATTATAAATCTCTGAAACTTTTTCACTGTGTTTTCCCAATGTGCTGGGATATATAACAATGTGTATAAATGTGCTGTGATTTTATTGCATGTTCAATATGAAAATATATACACATATGAATAAAAGAAGACTGAATTTAGAGGGAAGTCTGTATTTTTTCTGTATCACAAAACTTTGTCTTTATTTGTCCTTCATACTTTAAAAGGACCATGACATTAGGGAAGTGATGCCATGACTTGAAAGTGAATTGGATTTAAATGAGGGTGAGTTGTGACTCCATCCTCACTTTCTCCTTCAGAGTCATCTGGATACAGTAACAAGATATAAATCAGGATGGCTAGACGATAAAATTAAAGGAAACCTGGGCTCTAATTCAACTTTTTCTGTGTGTTTTTAAATTTTTTAACAATATCTTTTCATTTTCAAAATACATGCCAAGATAGTTTTGAACATTCACCTGCAAAATTCTGTGTTCCAAGGTTTTCTCCCTCCCTTCCCCCCACTTCCCTCCCCTAGACAACAAGCAATCCAATATATGCCAAACATGCAATTCTTCTATACATATTTCCACATTTATCATACTGCACAAAAAAAATCAGATCAAAAAGGGAAAAAATGAAAATGAAAGAAAAAAAAAAGAAAACAACTACAAAAAGGTGCAAATACTATGTTGAGATCCATATTCAGTCTACAATTGTCCTGAATGGAGATGGCTCTCTCCATCACAAGTCCATTGGAATTGGCCTGAATCATCTCTTTATTGAAAAGAGCCAAGTCTATTAGAGTTGGTCATCACATAATTTTGTTGCCATTGTGAACAATGTTCTCTTGGTTTTACTCACTTCATTTAGCATCAGTTCATGTAAGCCTTTCCAGGCCTCTCTGAAATCATCCTGCTGATTGTTTCTTACAGAACAATAATATTCCATAACATTTATATACAGTAACTTATTCAGCAATTCCTCGACTGATGGGCATACATTCTGTTTCCAGTTCCTTGCCACTACAAAAAGAGCAACAACATTCTAATCCAACTTCTGATACATATTAAATACAAGACCACAAACTTAAATTTTCAATGTTTCAAGCAACTCCAGAAAATTCAAAATAGCAAATGAAGTGCAAACTTGCATTAATAGAGGTTGCTTCCTCACTAGGCATTTTTAATATCAACAAATTCAATTGTCTGGGTGAAAAAAAATGTATACAGGACTCCCCATCATTCTGGTAGTGAGCCCATCAACTAACATAAAAAGAGTATTTTTAGATGACAAGTTTAGATGGCAGAATACAGAGCCTAGGGATCCAAATTCCATTAAAATGTAGAAAAGATAATTGACAATTTCTGATCTTGTAATTTGAATATTTAGCAAAGACCTTTCACAACCATTCTTTTCCTCTAGAAGTATTTTAACTTTAGCACCAAAATGGTGATGATTGAAATGGTCTCTAAAGCTCTAACTTCTATTGCTAGTAATCTGTGGAGAGATATTAAATACTTAGGGGAACAAAAGATAATTACAGAGAGTTATAACACTAAAATCAATTCTGTTCTACCTTTTCTAATGCATATGTTTAACCTATTGGCATTTGAAAATTGGAAAAAAAATTCACATACTTTTATAAACTAAATAGGATTAAAACTAAAGTGGTCTTTAAGATCCACTGGTAGTTCAGAATGTGAAATCCAGCTTTTATATGAATATTCATTACAATGAAAACAAATTATATAAAATAATGTATAATCATAATTTTATTACATAGAAAATGGATAGCCAGCACATCCTTTTGAAAAGAAAAATATCCCCAAATATGCCCCATGCCTCTCCTATTGATGATGAAGATGTTAGCTGAGGAAAACAATGATCCAGAATTTAAAAGATTAGAATTCTGCTTGTTTGTTTGAAAGGTAGTTTAATTCCCTATTTGGGAAAACAAATGATAAGTGAGACTGAATTAATTGTAGAGTGGAAAGAACATTTGCTCTTTAGTCAGAAGATTTGGAATCCTGCCTTTGATGTTTACTGCCTGTGTGACCTAGAACACAGTTTTCTATTGTCCTCAGTTTTCTCATATGTAAATTGGAGGAATAAGATTAGATGTCCTTCCATTAGTATAATTCTGATTTTCTTATGATTTTTTAGCTAGTTGGATATAGGGACGTGATGAATACTGTTAACTCCCCTCATGTCTTCCCAGAATCTTTACCTCCAGCAACCTAAATTTTCATTGGTTTCTTCCATCTTTGCTTTGGAAGGTAGAAGTCAGAAGTGCCACAATCAACCTGATAGATGAAGAATATTGACAAGGACTGGACTTTCCAAGAGTCCCAGAGGAGGCTGACTGGTTCTGAGGAGTCCAAAAGGGGGATACTTCTTTTGAAGTATCCTTTTACTGACAAGAAATAAAGCTCTAGCCTCCCTTCCAACTTTGCCCCACTCCTCTCTAAGGTAAGGGCAACTCCACTAATAAAGAGTGAGTCTCATAACAATGGGCTTTGAGGTGAGGTTATATTAAATAAAGCAATGCTCTGCCTCACTTGAATCCAATTCACCTGTAAGTCAAGACTTGTGATATCATTGATCCATTTTGAGAATGAAGGAGTTAAAAGGAAAATAAATCAAAGGATTCTCCCAAATGCACTCCAGGAGCAGAGGAATCTTCCAACATGGGAAGGTTGGTGGACCATGAGGCATGATTGTAAAACAAATCTACAGCACAACAGAACACAAGTTGGAGGATTATAAAATTAGAATGGAAAGAGCCCTCCAAGATCATATACTCATGGGCTCATAAATGTAATACTTAAAGAAATCTTATAAGCCATTAAGATCTCATTTTAAAGATAAAGAAAATTAAGCCCAGAAAACTTAAATGACTTCTTCAGGGTCATATGGGTAATAATAGAGACTTTCCAAGTAGTGCAGTGTAGCAGTTAGAGTATTGGACCTTGAAGTCAAGAAGACTTAAATTCAAATCTAGCTTCAGATATTTAGTAGTAAGTCACCTTTTGCCTGGCTCAGTTTCCTAATGAGGATAATAATAGCACCTACTTTCAGAATTGCTGTGAGAATTAAATTGATTTTAAAAGTGCTTAGCACAGTACCTGGCACATAGTAGACTCTTGTCTCTCTCTCACACACACACATCTGACTAAAAATCTCCTAGGGTGTTTTCTATTACTCCATGACACCTCAAACAAATGTAAAATACTATACATTCAAGAGAATAAAAATAGGCAAAATCATCAATTGAGATGAAGAGCCTCTAAAAAGAGATGGACCCTGAAGAAAGTTTTGAATTTAAGCAAGTAGAGGATGAAGAAGGATAAGCAATATCAACAAAGAAAGAAGAAAAAAATGACAGCAGCATATATAGGGAACAGTAAAGATATACTTCTTACTGGAATGGAGGGACTATGTTGTCTCCTAGAACAAGGCTTTTTAAACTTTTCCCACTTGCAATCTCTTTTCACCCAAGAAATTTTTATATGACCCTGGGGTGTATAAGCATATAAAATAGGTATAAAAATCAAACATTTACTAATAATTTCATAATTTTGTGAACTCCACATTCAGTTATGAGACCCTATATAGAGTCTTCACTCACAATTTAAGAAACTTTGTCCTAGAAAGTAAGATTGAATCCCAGCTAAGATACATCTCTGATTGAAAATTTGTTTTTAATGTGTGATTCTCAAAAGACTTCACCTTGACAAAGTCAAGTCTTAGTCAAAGTAAATGAGGTTTATATCTATGCCCTTTTGAAACTTACTCTCAAAATTGTCTCTCAGCTTAGATCACACAATAGGTCAGTCATGGTACAAACTCTTGACTAGTTGCCTTGTGAGTTCTGTCAAAGTTCCCTGCAATAATCTTAAATGGGCCATTTATTTTATGGCTCCTTGAAGATCTTGCTTGGAAGCACATTCTTTATTCACATCCCCAAGATGGGGTTCTTTGAGGTAACTTCCTCACTCTTTAAAATCAAGTGTTTTATTTCACAGTTTTCTTCAAAGAATAGATTTCAAGGATATAATAGGAGTATGATGGGATCATGAATGGAGAATTGGTTATGACATATATTGAGAAATCATCAAAGTGAACGCCACTTAAAAGCTTTTGAAATCAGAATACACATACTAGGTTAACTGTCCAGTATTGAATACACAAAAAAGATTAAACAAATGCATTTTTCATCCTATGAGGTATGTAAAAGAAAAAAAGCAGGGCAACCAGCCAATTCACAGAACTTTGATCAGAAATAATAAAAGTTAATTACTTTTACTACATTTTTAATTTTACCAACGCAGGGGTGATGTCTCCTTGGCAACACAAAACAAATCCTTGAATTTGACTGGTTAGTGGGATGCCAACTCATCTTCTCAGCATTGGCTATTGTGATGACTGTAACCCTTCCTCCAGTTTGAATAGAGAAATGCAGAGAAAAGAAATGAAAATATTGATGTGTAAGTCATTCCTCAGGCAATGAGTCAGTTTTCTTCTGAAAGCAATTAGCAATTACCAGTATTTATTCAGTGAATAAGAGTCAGGCAAAATGAACAGATAGTGATTTAGGATTCAACAGACTGTCACTAGTACAACAAAAGAACCATAAGGTTTATCTTCCCCAGGAGAAATAAAATTTTGAGAACTATAGCCAGTTTCCATTTGGATTCCTTTCCAGATTTTACAATGAATGTAAATATAACATGATATTCTATAGTTTATATGCATTAACCTTTGTCTTTCCAAGGATGTGCTGATGAATTGAGAGAACCCTGAAAAGAACAGGAGTTTCTACCCAGCACAGGTCAATGGTAGAAATGTAAGAGTTATTGAATTCCAACTCTGATACTTGCTACCTGTGTAGTAGTCATATGCCTAAAGCAAAAAGTTGTCTTTTTACCCTCTAAATTTGTCATTTTTCAATGCATTCTAGATGGAGCCTCCAAATCCCTATTTCAGGCATCTTTCTCTTAGCAAGTCAAATCAACAACTATCTCTATGTACCAGACAATATATCTGCAAAGCTCCAAAAAACAATTGTGTGTTGGCTTATTCAGACATATAATATCCTTTCAATTAAGGCTCTATAACTACTGGCTTCCAATCTACCTTTCTAGCTCAGTCTTCTACTGCTTCTCTGCCTGAAGACAAATTTGTCCTCTCACTGTCTCCAGAACACACCCTAGGGAGAGTTAAGGATCAAAAGTAGCAGGAAGCATAGCATCAAGTTCTGCCCTCCAACAAGGAAGGAAGGAAGGAAGGAAGGAAGGAAGGAAGGAAGGAAGGAAGGAAGGAAGGAAGGAAGGAAGGAAGGAAG
>JAJPUD010001033.1:351456-379890 GCA_023553655.1 Myrmecobius fasciatus | reverse complement strand
GGAGGGAAGGAGGGAAGGAGGGAAGGAAGGAAAAGAAAGAGAAGCCAAAGTCCCCCTCCAAACAGTTTTAGAAAATGAGTTAGACTGAAATTGATGGGGCAACACCCCCAAAAATACAAATTCACAATGACTTGTTTTTCATGCCTACTTTGGCATAAGGAGACAAACGTTGTTGTTGTTGTTGTTAGTTTAGTTTTGTTTTGTTTTAATAAAGGCGAACATTCTGCCATAAGGATGGAAAGGTAAGTTTAAGAGACATTGTAAAGGGGTTTGAATGCCAATTAAGGCAATCAATGAGCAAACATTGGCACTTTTTTATTAAAGCTTTTTATTTGCAAAACATATGTATGGGTAATTTTTCAACACTGACCCTTGCAAAGCTTTCTGTTCCAAATTTTTCTTTCATAAGGAGACAAACAGAAAGATCCATGGATACTGGGAACAGTTCTGGCAAGGAATAGCCAAAAAAAAATTTCAGTATCCAGAAAAAAAATTATATACCAAGAAAAGTTCATAGAGCCATATCAGGGCATCCTGATGAGAATCAGTGTTATGTGATTAGTCATCCACTAGCTCAGTTTCAGTTCAAAATGCAGAGCAGGTAGGCAAAGGAATCTGCACCCGATATGGCTTTTGCAGGTAAAAAGCAATGTCAAGTGCTAATGCTATGTATTGCAAAAGGAGCAAGTTCAAAAGGAAGCAGGAGTAACTTTGGCTTATACTCCAAGAGTGATGTCTAAGTTCTAGCTTCTAGCCCCAAGTGAAGTCTGCAGAGGAATAAACAGGGAAGAGATTTGAGACCAAAGTGGAGCTAGCAGTTCTGTCCTAAATCAAAAGAATTTTCCAGTTTGCTGATAGTAACTGAGTCCAATAGAAGTCAACTATTGCTCAGATCTAAACCAACTCAGGGACTTGCAGCACTCAGAACAAGGGAACAGTAATGACTTTTCCCCTAGATCTAACCCCTTTGGGAGTACTGAAAACTTGCCCCATTTAAATAACTAATAAAACAGCAATACTACCATCCCAGTTCTTCCTTCCTTCTTCCCATCCTCCCATCCCTACCATCAATTCTGGTCAGAAAGGAGAGTGAAAGAATGAGCAAACAAAAAAAACAACAATCCCACCATAAAAACTATTGTTTTCAGTGATGCTCAAGGCACAAATCTAGAAAAAGAAATATCTTTAAAATATCCTCAAGCAAGTCGAAAAAAAAAATCCTGGACACATATTCAATTAGAATTCCTGGAAGGAAGGAAGCATATTTTTAAAAAGAGTTTTAAATTTTTTAATGAATGAAATGATAGAATTTTAAAAGTAAAAAAAGAAAAGAAACATATGAAAGAAAGAATTGGAAAGAGAATGTATAGCTTGGTATAAGAGGTTCAAAAACTTGCCCAAACCAGAAACTCTAAAAATTGGAATGGATTGAATAGAAACCAATGATTTCATAAGAATACAAGAAATATTAAAGGAAAATAGCAAAAGTTTTAAAAATAGGAGAAAATTAAGTTATCTCAAAACAAAAACAACTAACCTAGAAAAAAAGATCAAAGAAAAAAATTAGGATTCATTGGACTTAGTGATTCCCTTGACCAAAAACAGAACTTATGCCTCATATTTCAAGAAGTCTCAAAAGAAAACTGCCCCAAAATCTTAGAACCAAAAGACAAAATAGAAATGGAAAGCATTCACTGATTACTTCCTGAAAGAAGTCCTGAAATTAAAACTCAAAGGAATAATATAGTCAAATTCCAGAGGATCCAGATAAAAGAAAAAATTTGCAAGCAGCCAAAAAGATTTTCAAGTACAAGGAGTCACAATAAGTATCCCATACAATTTAGTAGCCATCATTATAAAGGATCAGAGCTAAAATTATAATATTCCAGAAGCAAAGGATGTAGGCTTACAACCAAGAATAATTTTTCAAGCAAACTCGAGTATAATCCTGTAGAAGGATATACAAATGTTTAATGATTTTAGAGAAATCTTGGAAGAATTAATGAAAATTAATGCAAGGTGAAATGAATAGAACCAGGAGAAGAAATTATAAAATGAAAACAATATGATAAAATCAAACAACTTTGAGAGAATTTGTTACTCATTAGCATAATGACCAAACTTGATTATAGAGGACTAATGATGAAATATGCAAGACCCTGGATAGAGAGAAGAAAGACTCAGAGTGCAGAATGAGATTTAGGGTTTTTTTGGTCACAGCCAATACAGAAATTTGTTTTGCTTGATTATTATGTATTAAAAGGGTGTTGTTTTTCTTTCATTATCAATTAGAGAAAGCACATTTTTGCTGATTGAAGAGTGCATATATATATAATTTTTTAAATTTATCTTAACTCTTGCCAACTTATATTTTTTCTGACAATGTTTTCTTAAGAGGCAATAAGAGGCTAGGGATCTGGTTTCGGAGTAAGGAAATCTGAATTCAAATGCCATCTCAGATAGATACTTTGTTGTAATATTATCTTGAGCACATCATTTATCCACTTCTGGACTCCATTTTGTCATCCATAAAATGGATGGTGTTCAACTTGGTGGATTAAGAATCTTTCTAGCTCTATATCCAGGATCATGTGATTCCTCCATCTTATCTTTCCAGGAATCTCCTCAACCTGATTTCTCTACTTATATAAAAACCAATTTAACCATCAAGGCCAAGATTAAATCCAAGGCCTAAATTAAATTAATTCAATTTATAGTGCTCTCTCTTTCCTCTGAATTCATAGTACCTGCTATCTATACTATTTTCAGTAAATCATACTTTCTTATAACATCTTTTGCAAAGTTGCAGGACATAAAATAAAACCATTTAAATGATCAGCATTTGTATATATTACCAACAAACCTCAGCAAGAAGAGACAGAATGAGAAATTACATTTAAAATAACTGTAGCCAATATAAAATATTTGGTACTCTACCTGCCAAGACAAACTCAGGAACTAAATGAATACAACTATAAAACACTTTTCACACAAATAAATTTGGATCCAAACAAATAGAAAAATATCAATTACTCCACAATAGGACCAATAGAATAAAAATGACAATTCTACCAAAATTAATTTACTTATTCAGTGCCATACCAACCAAACTACAAAAAATTATTGTAAAGATCTAGAAAAAAATAATAATGAGGTCCATCTGGAAGAACAAAAGGTCAAAAATATTAAGAGAATTAATGAAAAATGCAAAAGAAAATAGCCTAACTATACCAGATCTACATGAAAAATAGCAATCATTAGAACTATTTGATACTAGCTAAAAAAGAAAGTGGTGGATCAGTGGAATAGGTGAGATACATAAGACATAATAGCCAATAGCTATAGTAATCTACTGCTTGATAAGCCCAAAGACTCCATCTTCTAAGATAACGACTATTTGACAAAAACTGCTAGAAAACCTGGAAAATAGTATGGCAGAAACAAGGCTTAAAGCAGGATATTATGCCATGTAACCTGGGGACATGATTTAGATAAAAAGGGTGATACCATAAGAAAATTAGGAGAGCAATAAATAGTTTAATTTTCAGATCTGTGAAAGGAAGAATTTATGGCTAAACAAGATATAGAGAAAATTATAAAATGCTAAATGGATAATTTTGATTATGTTTAAATTAAAAAGGTTTTGCACAAACAAAACCAACACAACCAAGATTAGAAGGAAAGCAAAAATCTGGGAAACAATTTGTACAGTCAGTGTTTCTGATAAAAGTGTTATTGTTCAAATATATAGAAATCCAAATTAAATTTAGAAGACTAAAAGTCATTCCCCAATTGAAAAATAGTCAAGGGCTATGAATAAGCAGTTTTCAGATTAAGAAATTAATGTTCTCTGTAGTAATATGTAGTCTAATAGTTGTTGATTAAAGAAATACAAATTAAGACAACTTTGAGGTGCCGTCTCACACCTATCAGATTGACTAATAGGACAGAAAAGGAAAATGATAAATATTGGAAAAGATGTGGAAAAATTGGAACACTAATACATTGCTGCTTTTACTGCGTACGATGTTCTGGTTCAGCTCACTTCATTCAGCATCAGTTCATGTAAGTCTTTCCGGGTTTTCTGAAATCTATCAGCTCATCATTTCTTATACAACAATAATATTCCATTTATACACCACAATTTGTTCAACCATTCCCCAATTGAAGAATATTCCTTCAATTTCTCAGTCTTTGCCACCACAAAAAAGCTTCTATAAATATTTTTGTACATGTAGGTCCTGTTCCCTTTTTTATGATCGCTTTAGAATACAGACCTAGTAGTAATATTGCTGGATCAAAAAGTGTGCATAGTTTCAATGTTTTTTGGCATGGTTTGGATTAATTTGCAACACCACCCATAGTTTTGGAAAAATGGAAAAGAAGTCTGGCAAAAATTAGATTTAGAGCAACATTTCACACTGCACACAAAAATAAGCTCCACATGGATACATGACTTACATGTGAACAGACATCATATACAAATTAGAAAAACAAAGAATGCTCTTTACACCTATGGACATGGTTCATGACAAAAGGGTAAGAAAGATCATAGATTATAAATGGACATTTTTCAACTACATAACATTTTAAACCTTCTGCTTCTACTTCATATCCACTAGATTGGCAAAAATGACTAAAAGAAGGAAAATGACAACATATTAATGTACTATTGGGAGAGCTATGAAGTATATGATCTAAAAAATGAAATAGGTTAGAACTCTGGTTATTTGAAGATCTGGTAAAGATTTGTATTCCAAGAAGAAAACAAAGGAATAGCAAGACGAAAGCTCTGAGAACGAGTTGCTTGGTGAGGAGGAAAACTTTTCTACTTTTGGCCTGTTCTCTTTCCCCTCTTCTTGCCAAAAGTAGGACCTTGAAAGCTTGAAAGGGCTTGGAGGATTTGGAACTTTCCATATTCCCATCCATGTCCAAGAAGATCAAGTGATAGCAGTGTCTGCAGTGAAAGCCAAAAATAAAATGGACATATATTTGCATCTTTACAAAGAGCTCAGCAGAAAAGCCACACCATGACTAAGAAAATTTTCTTGAATAATCTGTGAAGGGGAAAAAACAACTTCCAGCCAACAAAAGCTGTGAGCTTTCCCTTTGCTACATGTATATTTCAAGCCCAAACCTGCTTTCTTCTGGATTCTGTACCTATAGATGGGACATATTATATGAGACTTGATTGGGATGTTTCGAAATAACTATATCCTCAGTAAATATAGCTTTCTGAAAACTAATTAAATCTGGCTAACTGAATGACTCTCGACTGATAAACACAATAAAAAAATATCAGTGGGGACTTGTGAGTTATGACATTAGAAAAGATACTTGTCCTAACTCCTTGAGAATATATCAGATCTCTGAGGGGACATAATAGCCAGGTCTGGAGTCCTGACTCTTCAAGGTATGTGGGAGATTAAGTGCCACAGAGAATGGGATATATAAGAAATAAACAAAGAAAGATGGTTAAAGAAACTCAGTTTCTTAAATAAATATCAAATTCATTCAAAAAGTTCTTTTTTTAGGGTAAACATAATTTTATGTTTTTGGAGTGTAGAGAATATTAACAGGAGTAGCTCAGTTAACCTAACAAAGTTAGGTTAACTTTATTCTGGCTTTACAGGTTATCTCCCCCATACAAAGTATAGCATCCTCATTAACTATCCCTCAACTTTGAATATGTCTCCATGATGGAATATGAATGAGTACTCATTCCTGGATGCTGTTGCCACTGAGGATGGTTAATTAGATTAGGACTGTTGTGAGTCTGAGCTTTACCATTGGACTTGATTTATTTAAAGGACAGAAAAAGCATAATGGAGACCTGAGAGACTGGAATTAACAGTGGAACCATACACAAAGATAGTACCTGGGTTGTTGAAGGACTAAGGATTATATGTTCCTAGGCCCCAAGAAAACTGTTAGCCCACAAAATGAAAGTTCACTCTGTATATATAGATAATCTCTCTCTCTCTCAGCTCTTTTCTCTGTTTATGCTAAATTTGCAGAAACTTTGTGGATCAGAAGTTCTAAATTTCCATATCTGCTATCTCTGAGATTATTAGGTTCCTTGAGGAGAGTTGTATGGATCAATAGAATTTTCCACTGAGCTTTCAACTTCTCAGATGTTCTTTTTAGGTTTGATTTTTTTCAGCTTTACTTCTTCCCAAATCTGTCTATTCCTATTTAAAAGTCAAGTCTATTGCTTTGGCTCAGATCTATAATTGTAACGATCCAATAAATCATCATTACTCTGGTATCAAAAAACAAATATTGTATATTTATACCTCATTGAAAAGATGCAATCAAAATTCAAAGAAAAGCCTCATTCTTCCACCTAATCAGATTGACAAGACCAGTGTTATCCCAAATTTTCTGCTCATGTATTCCATCAGTATAAATACTTTGAGCATGCACCCAAATATGTATGTTTACCTATGTGTAAATTATGTACATGTATTACTGTACTATATTTTAAACCTACACAAAAGAGATATTTTAAAAGAATGGCATAAGGATGAAATAATATTTAATCCTAAAGAAAAGAAAGGGAATAACTATTTATACAGCATTTATTATATTTATACAGTAGCTACTACATGCTAGACACTGTGCAAAGCACTTTATAAGTTATTATCTCCATTCTGTAGTACAGGAAACAAGGGGGAAAAAATAAGTTAAATGACTTGCTTAGGATCATACAGATAATAAGTGTCTCAAACCAGATTTTAAATCAGGTCTCCCTAACTCCAGAGACATTGCTCTATCCACTTTACCATCTAGCTGCCTCCTCAAATCAATAAAGAGACACTGGAATTTATTAAGTAGAGGAGTGATACTTTCATACTTTTACTTTACAAAAATTACTTTGGTAGTTTATATAAAGGATGTTCAACTGTGAAAGTTTATGTAGACTATTTGTGTCCAACCTGTGGGAGAGTCTTCTGAGTTCCTATTGGTTTGATGAGCCAGACCCTGACACATAGTACTTGACTCCAACATAGTTATGTCATTTTAATCTTCTTCAAGAACAAAGAACAACAACCAACCAAAGGATGGATTTGAGAGGTAAAATATCTGAGGAACAGGTATGAGAGATTTAAAGATAGAATCAATGAGATTTACCAACTAATTAGATATATGAATGTCTGTATATGGACATGAGGGAAAGTAAAGCATGAAAGATCACATCAGAATGGTGAAAAGCTGAAAGTGGCTTGCAAAGGCAGTCAGGTGAGTGAGCAGTGGAAAGAGAGTCAGGCACATAATAACCCCAATGGCATTTCCATGGATGCTATGGTTAATGTAGGTGATGATAATTGCCATGAAGGATTGAAACTCAGCTCAGAAGAGGAGGGGTAAGGAGAAAAACTAGAAGATTGAATAGCTAAAGAAAAGGTTGGTTTAGAGTGAGAGAATGTTGGAAGATAAATTGTTGTATTGGATAGTACTCTAATTCTTATCTATTATATTTTGGAATCAGAAAAAGGTCCATACTTTGGAGATAACTAATCAAGGCCATCTCTGATTATAATTTGCAGTCAATAATGCAAAACCGTCATATTCCTCTGATATAATGCATTTGAAGTTAGGAAGGCCTGCTTTTGAATCCCATCTCAGAAACTTAGTATTTATAAAACTCCGGACAAGTCATTTAAACTCTCAAGGCCTTATTTCCATGATTCTAAATTGAATATTTGGACTTGACAGCTTCTATGGTTCTTTCAGGCTCCAAATTTATAATCCAATTATTTGAAATTTTATCTTTCTATTGGTCTCGTCCCTTTTTTTCTTTTTTTTTTCATTTTTTCTCTTCAGTTTTGCAACATTTTGTCCAGCTCGTTATTGACATGGAATTTATCAACAGGACTTTGTAGTTTTCTGGGCTTCATCTCATTATTGACATGGAATTTATCAATAGGACTTTGTAGTTTTCTGGGGCTTCATCTCATTTTTGACATGGAATTCATCAATAGGACTTAGCAGTTTTCTGGGACTTAATGCAATCTCCAAATAAGAATATTTAGAGAACTTCCTGAAATCAGAAAATGGGATGAAAAAATGTAGATGTAGCATGAAACAAGATCATAGGACTTGGGGACAAAATACTTACAATTGAATTCTGGAAAGGAAAAATGAAAGGGAAAAGGGAAAGGGAAAGAGGAAAGGAAAGAGGAAAGGAAAAAGGAAAGGGGAAAAGAAAAGGGAAAGGAAAGAGGAAAGGAAAGGAAAAATGGGAAAGATCTTTTACTAAGTGTTAATTATGTCAGGCTTAATATGTCTAAATAGAGGTTAAATGAGATTACTGCTTATTGGAGATATGATAGAGGGCATTTATTCATGAGTAAGAATTAAACTAGAGAATGTTCTAATGCTTTCCAGAAGATGTTTGGGGAAGTATTTTATTTCAGGGGAATTCATTTTTTGCTGTAAATTTAAGCCTCAAAGTTTAATGATACCACCAAAATTGGAGAAAACTGGGAACACCTAGGAATGGTAAAGAAAGAAATAGTGAGAAATATACAATGCAAATTTTATGGCAGAAATACAATTTTCTCAAAACTAATGAATGCTAGGAAATATTTCCAAAGCTTTTGCACATTTGAAAACATGCATCATTTGAAAAAACAACAATAAGTTATCATTTGAAAACAGATTCTCCCATATCATTAAAGCTTTATTTGTCGAACAGTATAAGTTACCATGCACCAACAGAAATGTGAAACTCAGTGACTATTTGGGGCCATTGTATTTGATCAGATAAAAGAGTTTACTTCATACCCACAAGAGGTCACTCTAACCTTTGTAGAAGAAAAAGCTTAAAAAAAGGAGCGAATCCAGAGTCTGACATTTTTATCCGAAGCACAGAGCTGCTAATAGGAAAGTAGATGAACAGTAAAATGCTGTTTTGAGAAATTTCCTGCCAGACCTTCTGTGTTGTTTTACTAAATGTATTTTCTTTTGTTCAATATCTTAAAAAGACACTTGGCAATGCAATTTAGCATAAGATTATGCTTCCTTATGGTGCTTCTATGCTCCTATGGTGCTTCCTACATTGTATTTCAGATTTGGCAGCACAGGAATCTGGGGTAATTGTAATAAGAAAAACAATTAGGAAAATGGGGGCAAGACATCCAGCCTTGGGCTTCTAAATATTATATTGCCCACCAAACAAGGACTTTGAGAAAATGCAGCAACAACTTCCTGGTGTGTTGGGAAAAATGTTTGAAAAACGATTCTCCAGAGAGACATGTCTCAGTGTTTTAATGCACTTAGCCTGAAAGAGCCGTGGTTGACCTTTGCACAACAAATGAAGTTGCAGACCATGTGTAAAGATCATTGTGATGTTCATTGGGTTCTTCACATGCGTGTGAAAAAATACCTATTTACACTGAAGGAAGGAAAGCCACTTCCTGTCTTACACAAAAAAGCAAACCCACAGCTTTTCACAGTCTTCCACAGCTGAATCTGATTCGCAGAAGTCTATGGTCTGTGGCTGGACTAAATAGTTCACTGACTGCTTCAAAGAGAAACCTGGATTCTCAACAGAATGACATTCTGTTTATCCATATCATTAAGAGTCTTAGAATGATAAAACTGAAATAGAACACAAAGATCCCTTGCTCCTCAGAAAGAAAATGAGCCCCAGAGACTTTATATGATTTGCTCCAAATCACACAGTTGATTAGGAGACAAGCTGTAACTAGAATTCGGGTCTCTTCATTCCCTATCTAGTGTTCTTTCTTCTCTGTCATGCTTCTAAAAGCCATCACCTCTTTACCTTACTGAAACTCAGTTTCCTTATGTTGAAATAAACATTGCCATAGAAGCTATATTGAAAGGAATATAGAAAGGAAGGACCAATTCAAATTTAACAATTGAATACAATGAGCATTTATTAAGTACCCATTAATTTCATAGTCCTGGCAAGAATATAAAATTGAAGACAGTCCTTGGCTTCATGGAGCTAACAGGATAATATTAAGTCAGAGAAAAACTGCACCTAGCATTTCATTTGGATCCTGATAGCTATTTTAGTATATAGTGATAGTTTGATCTTCATTGCCCACAACTGTAACAAGTGTGGATCTATATCTAATACAAGTATTTTTGAGAATTTATGGAAGTATTATTTTAGAAATATTTACTGATATTAAACATGGAACTTGTGTTCAATACCTTGGGAATTATATGGCATCTTTTGAATTGTAAAGAATTATTTCTTGAACATCTGATTATCCCATTCATTTTCCAACACCCCTACAAGATATAGGAGTATAAGGGAAATCATGTCCATTTCACCCATGAAGAAATTGAGGTTAGGAGTTTTGGCCAAAATAACAATTTCTGGTAATTACAGCTTCTCTTTTGATATTAAAAAAAATGACATCCCACTTTTCTCTATGTCCATTTTATTCAAGGATTTTCAATTGTCTAGTAAATGGTGTAATTTGTCTTAATGAAATGGAGAAAACATACTAATAAGTTAAATGGTTTGTCCCCAATTCATACAATTTATTGATTGTGAGTAGGAGGAGCAAGAAAGAAAAAAACGAATTCCCACTATACTTGGAGGAAAGCTTTCTCTGTTATCACATTTGCGATTCAGAGGGCAGAATCAGAAGCAATGAACAAAAAAATGCAAAAAGTCAAATTTATGATCAATGCCAAGAAAAAAATTTCCTAACAATTACAGCTGCCCCAAAATGGAATGCCTCAAGAAGTGATGGATTTCCCTTCATTAGAGGGAAGATTTCAAACAGAGACAGACCAGTTGAACATGTTATGGGAGATATTTGTGGGTATACAGGTTGGATAATCTGGCTGCTAAGAATCTCTCAACTGTAAAATTTTCAATTCTATGACTGGACCACTATGATCTTCAGTGTAATATTTTAAATTAATGTATGTCAAACTGTCTTGTTCCTTAATTTCTGCTTTTCACATCAATTTTACATCTAAATTTAACAAGTATCAATCTTTATAATGTGTCTGTATTTTTTTTTGTAATGTCCTTTGAACCTTTCACTTTCCAAGATCTGGTTTTCTATGACATATGCAAGAAGCTTCATAGAGGGCCCAGAGGCTCAAGGTCTTGTCCCAAATATCACCACCAAAGTACATTTCTCAAGAGTACTTGAACAATACAGGTGCTGATTGCTGTGAACATTATGCTGTTATATTTGTAGTATGAGTAAGAGTGACAGCAAATCTTAAAAGTTGGTCCTCCATCTTCTGAGATGACCACTCTTGCCTGAGTCAGGTCTGGATTAAGATATCCCCAAGGGGTATTCTCTTTTGACCTCAGCCACCAAGGACAGATCACCATGATTGCTCTGAAGCACCTATTCTCAATGGAACCCTGAAGAGATTAGAGTAAATCTAGATGAAACCATTTTTCTTGATGTATCTAAATGGGTTTGGTTAGTCAAGGACACAAAAGGATCTAAACTCTAAAAATAGGCTTGAATTCATGCAGTTATCTCTAAAAATAGGCTTGAATTCATGCGATTTTCCCTCTATCCTTTAACCCACAGTAAGCTACCTTAAGCAACCTTCTACAAACACCCCTAAAAGAAATTGAACCATTGATGGTGCAACCTCACCAAGTACCTATGGCAGTTTTTTGAAGAAACAAAAAAATGAACTTCCCCCAACCTTCTTATACATCATAATGATGGCATTTCTATACCTTCCACAATACCCTAGCCTTTATTCTTCTCCTTTGGATCAGTAATCTGAGTATTTTCTTCCATCCAGGATTATCCATTCTGTAAATATCTTTTTCCATGTTCTTTCCTAAATTCACTGAAGGAAATCTTTACTCCATGTCGTGAGGATCTTCCTCACATCCCCTTGAAATCAGAGAATACCAGCAGGAATATTTGAACTATCCATCAAATATCATATAATGACTACTTTTTTTAAGCATCATGTGAGTTAAGTGTAAAGAGCAACTCTCTTTTACAAAAGAGGAAGCTTCAAAACTGTAGAGTTAGTACTCATTTATAATAATTCTGAGAATTATAACTGACACTTAGTTGACTCCTTGGGTTCAGTTCCACCCTCTCCCCAACCACTACCACCCTGTCTTCATAGACAAGGGCAGGGCAGTTTTTAGGAGGGATAGTGACATGACCATCTTTATTCCTAATGGATGCTACCAAGATTTTTATAAAACTATATCACAGATGACTTATGAAAATCTTTGAAAAGTTTGATGATTAAACTAATGGACCTTTTCCTCTCTTCAGTTTCAATAGTGGCATGAGAATTTGTACTAAAAGGTAAATGTGACAGCCTCATAGCACTTATTAAAAAGCCTACAGTGAGACACAGAAATTTATCTAGATGACAGTATTTTTCATCTTAGTGTCAATTCTACTGCCATAACTATATACTATAGAGGTTTTTTCCTTTTCCTTTTTGCAATGATTGTTTTATCCATGATGCTTGAAATTGTTTTAATTGATTAAATATTTGCATTTAACTGATAAAGTTTATGGGTTTCCTTACATTTTTATTAAGTCAAATGTTTAAGTTATAAAATAGAATATGCCATCTCAATGCTCTGCTTGATGCGAGACCAAAGAGCTATGATTGTGAGCAGTGATTAGGATAATTCATAAATTAAGCAGCTTCTTTTCTTATCTTGTTCCTCTAATAAGCCAAGGACTAGTAGGATTTCTAACACATCTTAATCAGAATGCTATCCCAGAGGTGTCTGCATTTGTTTGGGATTTGACTACATGTATATTTTTATATGCACACAAACATATAATTGCATATACATATATAAGCATATATATATTCTCACATACCTACACACATTTTATATACACACACATACATATATAATATGATTGTAATTACAACCAATGCAATTATATATATATAACATATATTCATAGTTGAAATATATCTGTACACATATTCTTAGGAATGTTGATTGAAGGTTCCTTACAATGAAGCTAAATATAGAATTCCTTTTTTAAATACAAAGTTATATGAAAATATAATGGACTCTAAGACATCTCTCCTGGCAAAATTTCCGAATTCAAATCATTCTAAACTAAATTTTGATTTCTGTTTTTCAAATCCTTGGTAGCTCTCTTTAAATATGTGAAGGGATATTCAGATGGATGAGGTATTAAGAGTTTGTTTTTTTTTTTTTCTGTTTGGTCCCTGAGGCGAGAACCAGGAGAAATGGATGGGAGCTAAAGAGGGCAGCCTCATAGAATGGAAAACTTTCTAGCCACTGAAACTCATCCAACAGAGAATGTGCTGTTTTTCAGGAAATAGTTGGTGTCCCATCACTGGCTGTCTTTAAATAAAAGTGAGGTGATACATTGCCAGTCATATTATAGAAAGGATTTTTGTTCAAGTAAAGGTTTGGACTAGAGCTCCTCTGAGGTCTCTTCTACCCCTAAGGTTCTATAATTCTGTGAATGTCATTATATGGATAAATAGGGAAAGAGAATCATGAAATGTTAAAGCTGGAAGGAACTTTGGAGACCAACTAGTACAGTAGCTCCATTCTATACTGAGGCTCAAGACAGACAAGTGACTTGTAAAGATTCCATGGCTAATAAATGATGCAGCCACATCCTGAATCCAGACCACCTGATTCCTGGCCTAATGTGCTTACCATTATAATATACAGCTACAATGGAGGACGGAGGAACCAAACAATATATTTGGCATGTTCCGATACATATCCTACAGGTTTCCTGAAAATACGTCAGACTCCATAGCTGATACAGCAGAATAACTCGAACAACTCACTAGTATTCTCATTTTTTTTCTCAGATTAAAAATACATCTACTTTGAACATGTAGATTATTCAATAAGGGAGAAATAGCATGATCTTATTAACACTGGCAATCTGTACTTCTATAAATAGACTTAAATAACAAACATATACATATTATAGATATAACTATATATTCACATAGGACATAAAGTGACAGATAGCCTTACAAAAATAAAAGCAACTATGAATTAGCTCAATTTTTTTTCATTTCTTCAAATAAAGAAATTGAAAAACTTCAGGTGCCAAAAATATCATGATGGTGTAGACCCTAGGGCACGAGGACACAAATACAAATCCTGTAGTTGTACCATAGTCTACAGGCAGCAGACATATCTTTCCTGATGCATAGTTAAGTCCTGTAGTTGATGAAGAAAGGAAAAAAAAACAGATGATTCCCAGGTGGTACAAGTAATATTGCTCCACATTCTGTAGAATTCCCCCAACCAGTGTGAAATTTGAAAATGTCAAGTAGTCCTTTGAGTCCACAAATGATAGAACATTACTCCCATGGAATAATTCTCTTCTGAGTCTCTCCTTTTTTTAATGCCAATATATTCCCTTTAAGTGGATGTGGAAATGAGATTGGTGATCTGCAACCCCCAAGACAAGATTCTGAATTAAATAACAACAACAACAACAAAACCATTTATACTGTATTCCATCTAAAAGTGACATGAGAAAGATGGCAACCCAACAAGATAGACCATGTATATTCTTTTTTACATTCTCTTCCTGTTACCACGGGACTGAACCATGAAATTATGAAAATCACTTGCGTGAATCCCTTCTCCATTCCACAGATTGTTGTTATTTGTTTCTTGAAAGCAGATCCTAACAGATGAATTTCTTGTTCCCTCACCATACTTCTTTGTCTCATATAGCACCTCATATATAGCAGACCCTCTATTATATATACCTGAATTAAATTGATTGATTCATAAAATGGAAACACTGTCGTTTGAGCTAGGGATATCATGCATTAGCTAATTTGCTTCCAGTAAAGTCATCTTATCAGGCTGGATCTGTGGCTCCAGGGAATAGTTTTTAGGTCTCCTTTTAAGGAAAAATGTAAGACTTTGTAGCAGCTTAAAGGATTGCTGAGGATAAAATAAGATAGGGAGAGAGAGTTCTGACTTGTTCTCAAATAGAACTTTCAACAGGAGTAAAGGAATGTAGTCCCTCAGGCTCCAGGTAAGACCCTTCAGCAGCAGTCTTGGCACTCTGCTGCTGATAGATCTCCTGAACCAATAAACTATTTGTGCTCTTCCATTCTCTGTACTTCTTTGCCGTCAGCTTCGGATCCTCCAACAACTGGTTAATCATGGCTAAGTCATGTTCTTTACACTGGCAAAGGAGAAAAAAATAAAGTCATATTTCCCATACAATTCAAAAAAGCCAGATTTAGTCCTTTGAAAAAATTACCCTTTCATCAATCAACTAGCACTTATTAAGTGCTTATTATGTGCCACTGTGCTAAGAATTAAGAATAAAAGGGAAAAGCAAAAATGGCCCCTACCCTCAAAGAATCCACATTCTACTCATGAAGAGGAAAAGTACTTAACAAATATTATCTCATTTTATCTTCACAAAAACTTTGGGAGATAGGTATTATTATTCTCATTTTACATATAAGAAAACTGAGGCAGACAGAAGTTAAGTGAGTTGTCCAGGCTTCTAAATGTCTGAGTCTAGATATGAATTGAGGTCTTCCTGACTCCCAATCTAGTGCTTTATCCATTATGCTACCTGAATGTGAGTTATTAAGATATTTGACCGAGAAGCGTGGAACCAAGTTGATAAATTGAAAACAGAATGATAGCTGGCCTAGAAGCTAAAAGAGAAAAAGCACAGTTGAAAAATTAGAGTGAGAATAGGCAGGTCAACTAAATTTGGGCAGGAGATTATATAATGGATAAAGTACTTAATTAAAAGTCAGAAATGCTATGCTCAAATTGTTAAACTTCAGTTTTTACTACCTTGTGATATTAAGCAAGTAACTGAACATTATCCCTTTTTCAGTCTCAGTTTCTTCATCTGCAAAAGGGGAGGAGAGTTTGACCAAGATGATGACCACTCAGGTCCCTTCCAATTCTAAATCCCATAAATTCTAAGTCATGTATTCAGAGGGTAAATACATGTGGAGGGACCTGGAATACTTAATTTTTTAAGAGAAGCCCTACTTGCCCATCCTACATACTTATTGTATTCAAATTTTTAGAAAAATGTCAGGGAGTTCTGGTTAGTTTCCATGTTCTAACATGTAGGCTCTTTCATTTATTTTTAAATCTTCCCTGGCACAATAGGATTAGAGCATTTGGAATAAGAAGGGATCTTACAGGCTTTATAGCCACTTCCTTTTTTTTTTTTTACAGAATATGATCCTGGGGCCCAAATATGAGTGCCCTCTTTACGCAAGATTATATCTATTTTGTATATGTTATATGTGTATGTGGAGGCAGGGGGTGTTTGTATACATGTTCTCTCCCATATTAGAATGGGAAATTTAAAGTCAGGGATTGATTTTTATTTCTTCTTGCCTTTTTAGCCATAGGACATATCATGGTGCCTGGTTCCTGGTGCATGGTGTAGGTATTCCCAAATAAATTGTTTTATTGATTAAATGACTAGTACAAATTCATATGAATGGTATGTAGTACAGCTTACTAAAGGTTTGAACCCAGATTCAGATTCCAAAATGAAAAGGATAATACCTCCCAATAAATATTCATTAAATTAAACTAAATTGTGTTTCCAGGATTTAATTTATAAACAACTTTTCTTCCATTAAGATTGACAGTATGTTCTAATTATACCATGTTTTAATTAATATTTTAAGTGTCTACTATGTTAGAGACATTGTCAAGGATTTTACATTGTTCACATTTTTATTGGTTAGAGAATTTAACAGTTTATTCTTCAAATACCTAGCTTTTTTGATAATTTGCAAAATTAGACATTGTTTATATATATTTTTTAAAGTATTCAACTACTCTACTGGAGGGTGAAGGGGTAGAGAGAAAGAATCCTTCTCTGTTGAGTCCAAAACTCACATTAAAGTTGTATTCTACTTAGCAACCTCTACCATATTTATCTTATCTCTAGATTTCCTTTTTTATGAGTAGAAAGGGAAATGAGTGTGGATGGAATGGGAAAAAATAATGTTTGAGGCTTTTTTCTTAGATCTCCTGTGAACTTGTAGCATTTTTGTAATGATTGCACTGATGTATAGTACTAAGTTCAAGGTAGTTGAATAAATGTTGGTATGCTGGTGTTTTTTTTCAATACTTCGAATGCTGTGCCTGATTTTCTGGCAAATAATCAAAAATTTTAGCAGTTTTCAAAGCTGAAAAGAAACATTTGACTTCTATTTCACAGAGTAAATATTCAACCTCCAGCTTGACTCATCTTAACTATTAAAAATGTCTTCTACCATTGAGTTTTTAGTGTTAAGTATTCTTTATGGATGAGCATGTTGCTAGTGAGGGTTTCAGTCAGTCCCACAACGGCTCGGTCAACTAATCAGTTGTATACATTACTGGTGAGCTTAATAACTAAAAAAGCTTTACCCAGAAGTCAGCAAACATGGAAGTGATCCAGTTGCCTGGGGATCTATATTATGGCATCTCATGTGAATGTATTTAAATTCTTCCAACTTCCTGGAAGAACTTAGATTACTTTTCAGTTTGCAGTTAGTGCAAAGATTTGTCTTTATTGCTAGAATGTGCCTATTGGCAATATGAACTATTGCTTTAACCACTCTCCTTGTTTCTACATGAAACCTGATGTATTTGTCTTGTCCACACTTAAGCTGCTAATTCTTAAGTCTATAAAAATCATTCATTTCCTAGAACTTTTTGTATCACTTAATGGGTTATTATGCCAAAAAATAAGTATTTTCTAGTGTTGTACTTGTGGTGATGAGCCCCTCCTTACTGTGGTAATCTGGACCTTGCCTTCCTATAGCAGATGCAGTCTGTTGATTAGATCCACATAGCCTATCACAGAAGCCTTTCCAGCTCAGAGGAAATCCATTGCCTGTAAGAAGCCAGGATCATTGACATACTACAATGAGGTATTTAGAGGAGGACTTTCTTCTGTGATATAAAGCTGTGAAAACTGAAGTTCATCTTGAGCTGTAAGTTTTCATAAACTTTTGTATTCTAAACTTTTTGTAGCTACTTTCTAAACTGTCAAAAGTTCTCTTGTTTAATGAATAAAAATACTAAGACTAGACACATATCAGATTGGGTAGTCAAGCAGGTCCAGCTACATACATTCTTTTCTACATGGCCTGAGGTAGCTTTGGAAATAGGCTTGCATTTATTTGTGTAGAGTGACTAGCAATTTATACCGAGTCAAAAAAAAGTATCATTGCAGAGTATGGAGGAGAGGACATGGGGGAAATAGTATATTATCTACTTGTGTTTCTTTATCAATCTGAACTTCTGATGACCATGGTGGGGACCAAATGTTCCGGAGGACTATAGGAGATTTATCTACAGGAGATAACTTCAATAATGACTACATTGTCACACTCTAGAAATAGTTCCAGGGAGTACATCATCATCATCTTCATCATTATTAAAATTTACATAGTCCTTTAAGGTTTGCAAAACATTTAAAAAAATGTTTCATTTATTCTAAAATCCCTTATAAGGTAGGTGCTATTATTATTCCCATTGTATAAGTGAGGAAAGTGAGGCAAATTGAAATTAAGTGACTTGCCCTGCCTTACACAGCCAAATTTGAATCAGTCTTCCAGATTCAGTTCTTGATCTCCTTTCCCTGTACAATCTAACTACTTAGTTTTCTATTTTTCTTGTCCTATAGAAAATAATATATTTGTTGGAAGAAAACAGAGACCTACAAAATGATCATGTGATTAGTCCTTACTATAAACAAAAATTTAGAGTGTGTGTGTGTGTGTGTGTGTGTGTGTATTGTCACTTTTCAGTTATGTCCAACTCTCTGTAACCCTTTTGGGGGATTTTCTGGGCAATGGTACTAGTTTGCATTTTCTTCTCCAGCTCATTTTCAAGATTTAAATATACTTGTGATGAAACTGGTCCACATAAATTACACATTGCAACAGCTTTCTAGAAGAGGAGATGCAGTGTTACTTAGAATAAAAAATCACTAGATTTAGAGTTAGAAGATACGGGTTAATCTGACTCAAAATTATTAACTACAATTGTGAGCAAGTTATTTAACCTCTTAATTTGCTCCCATGGAGGAATGGGAGGAAGTACTATATAAAAATTGAATTATTATCAGGAATGTGATTAGCTTACCAAGTAGAAAAGAATCCTATACTCCAACATTAGTCATAAAGGTTGTGATTCTCTTTTCAATTACTTTTTTTGGCAAAAACTACAAATTATGACTTGATTTATTTTTTGCTGATTGTCCAAATTTAAGAAAGTGATTAAAAAATTTTTAACCTAGATTAAACATATGTCATACATATTGTTTTTCTCAGAATACCTGTGACTAGTAGGCACAAAAATGAAGAAAAGATGAATCAAAGAAATGTTATGGAGACAGAAATAAGATTTGGCAACTTACTGATCATGTAGGGCAAGTGTGATTGAAAGGATGAAAATAATATCAGAGGGTAAATCTTGGAGACTGAAAGTGATACTCTCAACAAAAATAGGAAATAAGTGTGGGTTTTGAGAAAAGAATTAATAGTTCTATTTTGGATATGCTGAGTTTGAGTCTTTTCTGAGACATCCAATCTGAAATGATCAATAAGTAGTTGATGGTATAAGAGAACTGGGGTGGGATATATGGATCTGTGAATCACCAGCTACAAATGATAATTAAATCCATAGAAGCTAATGAGGACACCAAGAAAAAAGTGTAGCTAAAGGAAAAATGGGCCAGGACTGCCCTTGGGAAATAGTCAATGTGAGAGAAAGGGCATCATATAGATAATAAGTCAGCAAAGGAGTTATTAAACAGGTAGGAGGAAGAAGGAAAAAAAAACTCTGATAGGAGAGTGCCAAATTAACAGAGAAGTCAAGGAAAATGAGAACTGAGAAAAGCCTATTAGATTTGACAATCAAGAGATCATTATTAACTTTGGACTGAATTTTTGGATGTTGAATTATAAGTTCAGAAGCCAAAAGAGTAAGTGAGAAGAAAGGAAGTAGAGTCAATGAATATAAACATTTTCCCCCTAGGAGTTTGGCAGATAACAAAGGGAGGGATGTATAGAATGATATCTTGGGGAGATGGTAAAATCTAATGAAGATTTTGGTTTTGTTTTTTTTAAAGTATAGGGGAGAGCAGAGCATAATTGAGGACAGGAAGGAAGAAACCAGGATTTAGGGAAAGACTGAACAGGGAGAAGGGATTTGTTGTAGAAGCATATAATATGCAAGAGATTAAAGAGGATGAGATCCAGGACACATCCTTTCCTTGGGAAGAAATGCCACTTAATTCCTAAAGACTGGAATAAATGAAAATGAAGTATTAAGTGAAGAGGGTTTAGGTGGCAAGAAAAGGAGTTCATGGTAAGTGGCCTCAATTATCTCAATAAGTAAGAAATGAGATCTTTGAAAGAGAGATAGAAGAGGAGGTATAGGAGACTTAAAGATAAATTGAATTTTTGGAAAAGCTTCTTTGGCAAGATAAAGAATCAATTGGGGGGGGAAAAGATTGTGCTGTTGCAGTAAGCATCTAGCTGAGGTTGGAGAACATGAATTTAGTGCATGATTGGATGACTTCCTCAAGATCTATAGGAACAGGGGAAGCAGATAGTGAGAGAAATACAGGGAATGGTTTAGCAAGAGGTGAGACATTCCCTCATTTTAGAGATTTTAGAGATGCTCTTTGCAATACCCTCCCAAAGCCTTCTCTCCTAGTCTCATTTCAAAGGGAAAGAACTCCAAATAGATATTTTAAGAATTTAATCTTTGGTTGATCAACATGGGAAGCCTATTTCATATACAGAGTCCCTCACTTTGCTATTTCATATTTATTATACTGCTATAATGCTTCCAATTAGCCTACTCATGATGCATGAAGCTGAAACAAATTGAAAAATAGGAATAAACAAGTTGATCTATCAAAGGTTTCCAGAACTGAAGTGTTTTTTTCTTACTCCAGGGAGTGTTTTCCAAAGGCTCAAAGACTCTCATCCATGGTATGTGGAAGATGTGAAAGCAGGATGTCGTTACTATTAAGAACCATTTTAGTTGCAGAAGGACCCAAAATAACTCCAGTACATCCTGTGCATTGTTAGCATGTCATGAAAACATCTGCTTCTCTGTGATCACACATGTATACGGTTCACTATCCTGCTGTAATCCAAATTCCCAGCTTTAAACAGCTTCAATTGGAAACTACCAAGTTTGCAAATTCCTTAAAAGAAGAGGCACCAATCTGACCTTGGTCAGAACACAGCAGATTCACACCCTTAAACACATCCCTAAAAGGTTTTAGTGACATGTGTAGTAATTACAATGGCATCCTTAGAGCATCTCAGAGATTCATTCCCAATAATTTTTGTTTTATTTGGCTTTTTGGACTAGACCTGTGATTTCATTGTCATAAAGAACCTCATTAGCATGAGGAATTTCCCAAATCAGTATAGACCTGAATCTTCTCTTCAACTTAGAATTGTAGTGAATTACCTGGCTCTTAGGGAAATTAAATGACTTGCCCAAAAGGACCCATTCAATAGATGTCAGAAGCATCCATTTCTGTCCACTACATCATACTTTTAATATTTAATTAACTTATGAGCCTAATGCTCTTTAGCTACTAGGTAGGAAGCAGCTAGGTGATTCAGTAGATAGAGGGCTGGGCCTGGACTCAGAAAAATCTATGTTCAAATCCAGCCTCAGACATAGATGTGTGAGCCTGGGCATGTCAATTAACCTCTGTTTGCCTTAATCTACTGAAGAAGGAAATGGCAAATTAATCCAATATCTTTGACAAAAACAAAACAAAACAAAAAACCATCACAGATAGTTTTGGTCCACAGGGTCATGAAAAGTCAGATGTGACTGAACCACAAAAATGTTTTCTAGAACAAGTGGGTGGTAGAAACAATGGCATATATTGGCATTTTTCTATCAAAATAAAAGCAAGGATTATTGAAAAGGAGTCATTGTGCCTATCTATAATATAAAAATCTGTTACACATATAGTTTATTAAAATATTTTATACAGTATTTCATATTTGCAAATATATCTTACATGTCAGTTCATTTGGTCTCCAAAACAACCCTGCAGGTGCTATTTTCTTCATTTTACAATAAAGAAACTCAGTTTCAAAGAGGTTAGATAAGTTTCCCAGGATCACACACCTAATAAGGGCATCATAAGGGAAGATTTGAAATCTGAATTTAAATCCAGAACTCTATTCACTGTACTAACTAGTTGCTTCACATGATCTCACAAAAACACTCAGGATTAAATAATCTTATGAAGATTTCAGTATGAGCTCTCATACTTCCCCCCCTCCCCAAGTTAAATATCCTGTCAGTTCATCTTAATGTCAGAAGCTTTACCTTTAAGGTGCTATTCAATGTCCGGATTTTGTGGAGTTTCTCATTGATGGATGGATTTTTGCTCCGCTTGACAAAAGACTTTCTCAACTCCTTTTTGGTTGAAGGTCTTCGATCTCCAATAGGAGATAAACTGGCTTGCTCTAGAGATTTGTAAAGCTTTTCCATTTCATCATCTTCAAGGACTTTTGTCTGTTCTATAATGAAAAACAATCATACAAAATCACTGATTTAGAAAGTGGGAGACTATCTTAACCAATGCTTATAATATATCACCACTACAGCAAACCTGACAGGTGGTTGTCTACACACTGCTTGAAGACTTTCAAGGAGGAAGAAACAATCATTTATTGAAGCAGCCCTTTCCTCTAAGGTATTAGGAAATTTTCCTGACATCAAGCTTAAATTGGACTCTAGAATTTCTAATCCTTTACTCTTGATTCTAACCTCTACAAGGAGAAAGAATGGAAAAAAAAGAAAGAAAAAAAGAAAGAAAAGAAAAAAAGGAAAGGAAAGGAAAGAAAAAAAGGAAAGGAAAGGAAAAAGGAAAGGAGGGAGGGAGGGAGGGAGGAAAGGAGGGAGGGAGGAAGGAAGAAAAATAAAGACAGACCATCAAAACCCTAATCCTTCCTCAGTATGACAATCCATTCAAAAACTAGAAGGTTATCATATCCCTGAGTCTTCTTCAAGCTAAACACCAGTTTCCTCAATAAACGATCATACAAAGGGAAAAGCATAGGGGGTAGGGGTGAAGAAATAGGTAGATAAGTATTTATAAAGCATTTATAGTTCTTTTTCTCAGCCAGCCACTGTGCTAAAATCTTTTAAAATATTATCTCATTTGATTCTCACGGCAACTCTTCAAGGAGCATGCTATTATTATCCCCCTATTTAATAATGGGGAAACTGAGCCAGAGATTATATTACTTGCCCAGTTTCATGTAGATAGTAAGTGTCTAAGACCACATTTGAATTTAGTTTTTCCTGACTCCTGGACTAGAACCCTAAACAATGTACCACCTAACTGCCTGGGATTCCTCAGTCAATCACACTGGTGAAATGTTGGGTCTTTTGAATATTTTAATCTTTAAAAAAAAAGAATTAAAATTTCTAAGCACAGAAAGCTTTTTGAAATAAGAGGTTGTACAATACTTTTCTCCAGGAAGCTTATATAAATGGGAAACCATGCTGGGCACAGAGTATGCAAACAATATATATTTATTGATTGATTCTCATAATCCTGGGAGTATTGTTGTCTGAGGACAGGGGAAAAAAATTCAGCAAATGATCTTGTAAGGTCCTTTTTGATTAGAGCCAATAAATCAGGAAACTACAAAGCATTTTAAGATTCTCAAGGTTATCCTTAAAATATCTGCCTTACTTGGTAATGCCAAAAACTTCATCTCAACATGTCTTAATTTACCTAGTTAATGCAAATATTTATGTAAAACACTACTTCCATATAAAAAAGTTTCATATATTTTCATAAAAACAGGTTTTCACAGTGGGCAGAAAATGAGGGCAATGAACCCCAAGAGAAATACTGAGAAGGGTTTAACAAGGGGGAAAAAAGAGACTGAAAGTACTAGAGATAAATATAATTGTCCTATTTTACCACTTTGTTAAGACTAGTCTTTCTTCCAAGCATTTGATTCTATGAATATTTATTCCAGAACATATTTTCAAGGAAAAAAATGTTTTCCCTAAGAAAATTAATTGCAAATGTTCTCATTCCTTTCTTTTAAATTGAGAAAATAAGATATTGTACTTGCATTACAATGGTTCTTAATTCTCTAGATGAAACTTTATTGTTAAGGGCATTGGTTGGTCTTGATTACTTTATTATCCTTTTTAATAGTTTTGGAAGAACAATGACAGAAAATGGCATTCAAAGCTACACGTGGGCACAATTAGCCTTCCTGACTAGGCCTATGCACAAACAATACAAGGTAGATTTTGTGCAACTGTCCTCACAATGGATGAGATCAACAAGGAAAAAGTAACAAGTCACAGGAACTGTTTTTAGGTGAGGCTAAAAATGTAATAATGTTAGAATCTCAAGTTTTCTGAAATGGAAGGAAAATCAGAGGCCGTATGGTCCAATCTGCAGTTACACAGCAGCTGGTCGTCCAGTATTTGCTTGAAGGCATTCCTCAGTTTTGTATAGTTATATCCCAGGCTTCTAGGTGTGGAGCATTAGGCCTGGATTCAGGGAGATATAAGTTTAAACCTGGCCCAGATCTCAGATCCTGGGCAAGATATTTAAAATCTATCTGCCTTAGTTTCCTCAACCATAGGTACTTTAAAAATCCTTCATTTATATGTTCATCATTCCTTCCTTTCTTTTTTCTTTCCTTCCTTGCTTCCATCCCTTTCTTTCCTTCTTTCCTTCCTTACTTCTTTTTTTCTTTCCTTCCCTTCCTTTTTTCCTTCCTTATTTCTTTCATTCCTTACTTCATTCCCACCTTATTTATCAGGATGTTTTTCACACTCCTGGAAAGGTAGAGTAGGATAATGAACAAAATATTGGATTTAGGGTCAGTTCATATTCTTTCTCAGATTTTTTTTTAGCTTTTTGACCATAGACAGATCATTCAACCTTTATCAGGTTCCTCATCTCTTAAATAAGGGATTTGGGCTTGGTGGCCTTTAAAATCAATTCCAGATCTAAATTTATGACTATCATTTTGTCTCTCTGTACATTATTACCCATTCTTGCTATCTGAGGCTGAACTTATATTAACATCTCTATTCTATATGGCAGACCTTCAAATACTTGAAGATATATCATATTCCTCTTAACTTTTCTCTTCCCTAGACTAAATATCCTTGGTCTCTTCAATCAATCTTCATATGAAATGAAAATCATATGGAATATGGTTTTGAATCCCAAAATCTCCATCCTCCAGATGTTCTCCTGTGTTCTTCCAAAAATGTGTTAAATGAAACTCAATATGAGATTTCACATGCTGTTTGATTAAGATAGAGTTCAATGGGACTACTGCCACCCTAGATCTGGATATGGCTTTTTTTTTTTACGTGGACTATTTCTTTTTATTTCTGACAGCCTTGAAAAATATATTTGCAATAGTAAGATTACTGGATATAAATAACTTAGTGGTTTTCATCCACAATTCCAAATTGTTTTACATAACAGTTATACCATTCACAATATCAGTGACAAATATAAACTAACAGTTGTACTATTAGGATATGGCTTTTTCAAAGTGAGCCTAAGAACATTTTAGCTTGAGCTTGCAGTTCACTAAATTCCCAAGATCTTTTTCATTTCTTAGATGGACCAGGAGAAAAGATGTCTCAGAATTTTCAGGGTTTGGGGAATTAGAATTGTGGCAATAGGATTTTCAGATATCCTGGGGTAAGGGAAATAAACATTTATTAAGTATCTACTCTGTGGCAGGTATCTTGGTATGTGCTTAACAAATATTATTTCATTTGATCCTCACAACAACACTGAGAAGCAGGCACTACTATTAGTTTTACCGATAAGGAAAGTGAGGTAGAATTTAAGTGACTTTTCCCGTGTCACACAGCTACTAAATGTCTGAGAGATTTAAACTCAGAACTACAGACCCAACTATTCACTGTACTAACTTATTTCTAGGAAATTTGTATTTTTGTGATGCTTTTAAGTAGCAACTATAGTTCATGACTTGAGTGTTTTGCTAAAGTAAACACTAATTTAACAACTTGCAGAAAGAAAATGAGAAAAGAACAATTCTGCACTATAAGAAAAACAAACTAATTTTTTTTCTAAAAATCTCTATTGTCACATGATCATGGAATCCTGGAGTTGGAAAGGACCCTAGAGATCATCTAGTTGAAATACTATTTCCCTCTACAACTTCCCAGGAATAGGTATTTAGTTAAGACCTCCAATAATAATTAAAGAAGCCCAAATGACTTTTAAGAGTTTTGTTATGAACTCTGTCCCAAGCCCCTAATCTTTTATTAAAATCTGTTACCTTGTAAACTTCCATCAGTTGTTCATAGTTGTGTCAATTGTCAGCTGCTCTCTCCAAAGTTTAAATGATCCCTTAATTGCCAAATCCAATACCCTTTTCTCTAACCTCATCCTTCCAGAGCTCTCTGCAGTCCCTGGCATTGTCAATCACCCTTTCCTCCTGTAATTTTTTTTTTCTCTAGAGTTTTGTGACAGTGCTCTCTCCTGATTTTCTTTGTACCTATCTGACCTCTCTTCCTTACAGGACCTTTTCCCAGATCATGCCTTTCACTAATCAACACATCTATAATAGTACCCTTCACTTTTTTTCCTATAACGTATCATTTAGTGACCTCATTAGTTCCTCTGATTCAGCTATCACTTCTATTTAGATGGTTCCCAGATCTCTATATCCAGCTCTACTTTCTCCTGAGCTTCAGTCCCATATCACCAACTACATTTTGGACATCTTAAACTAGATATCCCCTAGGCATCTCAAATTCAACATGTCCAAAACAGAACTTATTATTTTTCCTCCAAAACTCTCTCTTCTTCCCAATCTTTGTTTTACTAGGTAACCACCCAGGCTCACAATTTCTTCATCATCTTTAACTCCTCATTTATATTTATGCCATATATCTAATGTGTAATTATTTCCACATCTCTTGTATACATATGCTTCTCTCTGTTCACACAGACAATATCCAAATTCATGCTCTACTCATCTCTCTCCTGTCTTTCAATAGCCTTCTAATTGGTATCCCTGTCTCAATTTTCTTCCCACCTCAATCTATTCTCCACTTAGCTGCCAATATTCTGAGCAATAGAACTTTTAATAAAGATTAAGATTACATTAGCTTTTTTGCCATGATATGATCAAATTTACATGGAACTTAAGGTACAATAAAATCCTCAGGTCATGAATTGCTGATAGGCACATCTCTCCTATCACTGGCAATTGATTTCTTTGAAATCAAAATATATCACTATTCATTTATTCCTATTAAATTTCCTTTTAATAGCTTCAGGCATTGTTTCTGGACCTCCATCAGTTTTGGATTCAAACTCATCATTCAGTTTATCAGCTATCCTTCACAGCTTCATGTGGTCTATAAATCTACTGAACATATATATATCTTAATAAATGTCACTGGTAAAACTGTTGAACAGAATGAGACCAAATATTCTAATCGTGACAGTGCTCTTTCCTGGTTTTCCTGGTACCTAAACTCTTTGCTTTGCTGGATATTTTTCCAGGTCATGACCACTAACCAACTGGTCTTTCCTGTGTTAGTCTACTTCTGACCACCTTCTTAATTGATGATGATCCATTAATTAATACTCTTTGGTTCCCATTGGTGAAAAACATCGATATTTAATAAATTTTATTATTCAGTTCATATTTTCCATTTGATTCACAAATATACCCTAATAAATTTAGTCAAATGTCTAAACTCACTATGCTTTTATTTCTATATATATTCTATTAATCTAGAAACTCTTTTATCCAGTAAGTTGCTACTACTGACAATAGTAGAAAAGGAAATTGTTATTGCTTAATGCCAAGATTAAAGCTGGATATATTATATGAAGTTTTGGAAAATCATAAATTATTATAAGACAATATTAACTTCTGATATATTGGAATAGCTTGATACAAGCAAAAGTCCCCATGTTGCATTCCATAGAGGAATATTGGACAAGGACTTTTACAGTTGGTCCAAAGTAGTAAAAATAAATATTTGTGTATCTCTTATCTTCCATTTCTCAAACTAACGAATTTATATTAATGAAATCATTTGTCTTCCCTTATCATTCTCTCCCCACCCCCAACTTGAAATCAAGGGCATTAGCAATTGAGTTTTCTTTTGTTATGTTTTGTTTAGCATTCAGATTTTGCAAAATTAGGGCTTATAAGAATTCGACATCAACAGGCAGGAGTCAAATGGAAATGTGAAACTGTTAAGAGTCATAGAAGGGTTGTGCAAAGTCCTGGTGACATCTAATAGTTTCATAGGAGTTAGCATTCATGATTTTGAATTGTCTAAAATGTTAAGATAGATTGAGGAAGAGTAAGGCATTCAAATAAAATGAAAACTGATACAACCTTGAAGAGGTCAATTCAGCT
>JAJPUD010001033.1:339970-351446 GCA_023553655.1 Myrmecobius fasciatus | reverse complement strand
TGTCAGAGAGCAGAGAAGCAACCAATGAGACAGAAGCACAATAATCACTTATGAGTTTATTCCTGGTAACCTACAACTTGGATTCCATCAAAGGAAGCTTAAAACTAAAAATGTTGTAAAGCTGTCTTCCAATAATTCAAAACTAGTGGCACCCCAAACCATGAGGACAATATAACCCTATCCTAATGCTGATGTTAGAGCATAAAGATAAATCTCCACATTGAGTATAACACTGAACTTAGGGACAAAATGAAGTGGCTTCATATCCTAACTTAGCTATTTATTAGCCATGGGACCTTGGGCAAGTAAGTCACTTGAAGTCTCACTTTTCTCATCTGATAAATGAGGTGTTATTAGTGACAATGTTTACCACACAGAGTTCATGTAAGAATAAGGAGAAAAGAGCAGGAAGTTCACACCTGTGATTTCACTACTATATAGAGAAATTTTTTAATGATTATTTTCTATTGAGAAAATTTCTTCCATCAATTCAGATTTGCATGTTGGAATACCTGGGGGCACTAAGAGGATAAATGTCTTAAGGAAGTCCACACATACATCCACATATAAATCAGAGACAAGACTCAAACTCATGTCAATTCTGCAGCCAGACCAGTATCCTCCATCCCATGCTGCCTCTCACCAGACATCCTGAGAGCATTCTTCTATTGCTCAAGACAATGTTGTGAGTAACAATGGAGCTCAGAGCTCATTACCCCTCTCTCTAGCTACTTGACCAGATCACCTTCTTTCTCAGTTACACATTTCTTCAAGAATAAAATTGAGAAAGATTATTTAAATCTGTTTGTAAATCTTACTGTGCTATGTAGATGTCTAAAATTTTTTAAAGCAACCATTGACTTTTCAATATCACGGTGTCAAAAATGCATTCTAAGTGCAGGAAGCATACTGTTGTTATAACCAAAGGCAATTAGTCAGTCAGTCAGCATCTATTATTTTAAATGCTTTACTATGTGCCAGCCATTGTGGTTTAACATGATACTTTATATCTGAAATTTTATATTTAGAATATTTACAATGGCAAGTGTTTAAGTCTCCACAGGAAAGGAAATTAAAAGTACAATAAAAGTTGGTATCATGTTGGACTTAAAAGTTCACAAAACAAATATAAAAGCAGATATACACTACACCGAAGAGCCTTCCCATTAGTCAAGTCAACAAGCATTTATTAAATATCTACTATATGCCAGCCACTGTACTAAGCACTGAGTATACAGAGAAAGTGGGAAAGACACTGCAAGTAAAGGCATTAACAAGACACATACATGTAGGATAAATTGAAGATAACCTCAGAGGGAAGGCACTAACTCGAAAGAAGACGAGAATGGAAGGGAGTAATGTATAAAAGAACTGTAAAGGCAGGAGGAGACCAGGTCTACAAGAGACTTTAAATGACAAACAGATTTTATATTTGTCTTGAGGCAGTAGGAAGCCACTGACAATGATGTAATTATTATAGAATGGTAACAGGGTAGGAGTGGACCCAGTCAGAAGTATACTTAAAGAAAATCATTTTGACAGCTAAGTAAAAGATGGAGTGAAGGGGGGAAGAGACTTGAGGTAGGAGATGAACTGGCAGGTTCCTAATATAGTCCAGACGTGAAGTAATGAGGACCTGCACCAAACTGGGAGCAGTGTCAGAGAAAATAAAGGGGGCATATAGCTAAAGGCAAAGAATAGGATTGTGGCTCTTAAGACATTCACCAACAATGATACCCTTAATGTATTCCTTCTAGATTTCTTGCTTAAATCATAAGATCATAAACTTAAATCTGGAAAGAACCTTAGGGACCATCTAATCCAAAACTCTTAATTTTTTAGACTAAAATGAGGCCCAGAAAACTCCAATGGCTCATACATACAACAGACAGTAACAAAGCTAAGGATTTGCATTGTAGGTCCCTGACTTCAAAATCAACTTTCTATTTCTGCACTATATTTCCACGATTTTCCCCCAAATCATTTCAAAGTTCTTACTTTATTTTGCAGTGTTTTTTTTTTTCATTTTGCTGAATTAGGAATAAATACTTCATTGTATCCCATCATCTTAAAATGACCAAGACAAAAAAACTGGCAGGATAATCAGTTCCTCTCTCTCCCACTGGAAATAGAAGTCATGTTAATTATTTCCACCTCTCTTTGCTTTCTAAAGCCAGATAAATAGATCACCTGAAATCCAAGTGTTTCAATTGCAATTGCTACCCTTCCTCATCAAGCTCATATTCTTACATAATAATACAGTGTTGATTTCCATGGACGCAGAAGATACTTTATAGTCAAAATAGCATTTATTTTCATAGTCATTTTGTGAAGCAGGTTAAAAGACTCACATTTTCCTATGATAGAAAATGAGCAGTGTAAAAATGAAGAAAATCTCAATCACTCTGTTCTCAGAAATCTAGCATGACAGATGAGGGATTTCAAATTAGAAATGCATGTCTGCTTTCAATTTAGACCATACTTTTACCCTGATCTCACCAATGGGGGTACTTTCTTTCTTTTTTTTTTTTTTTTTTTTTTTTTTTGTTTTTTGCTGAGGCAATTGGGGTTAAGTGACTTGCCCAGGGTCACACAGCTAGGAAGTGTCTGAGACCAGATTTGAACTCAGGTCCTCCTGACTTCAGGGCTGGTGCTCTAACCACTGCGCCACCTAGCTGCCCCTGGGGGTGCTTTCTTTAGTGATGCTTTCCTATCCCAAGTAACTCATAGGATCATAGCTCTGGAATTAAAGGGACCTTAGAATTCAAATACTTTGTTTTACCATTGAGGACACTGAAATCCAGAGAAGGTAAGTGGAGGTAATTTTATCCATGTCATCTCATAAAACAACCATGGGCAGTACCCACAACATGCTGAGAGCTTTTCACAAATATATATAAATTTTGTATTTATATAGAGTATTCTATCAACTGTCTGATAAATCTACTTCAGATGTTCAGAAAACATAATGACAATATTTGACAACAGATTGAATATATTAGGTAAATGAAAACATAGGACTGAAAAAAAACACCTGTTTTCAAACCTAGGTTTCTGGGTGCCCTTGATGATAACAAAAAATTATGGAAAAGGAATGAGTTTTGGGCAGGAGATAATAGTTCTGTTTTAGACATGGTGAGTTTCAGATAGCTAAAGGATATCCAGTCTGAGATAGCTGCTAAGTAGCCAGTGACATAGCTAGCACTGGAGTTCAAGAGAAAAAATAGGGCTGGATATATAGAGAAATCATTAGCATAGAGATGATCATTAAACTCAAGGGAAATGTTAAAATCACCAAAGAGGAATGAAGGAAAAACAGAAAATAGGGTCCAACATAGAGATCTCTTTCCTCTTTTACCCACTTCTATTATCTTTTAAACACCCTCTCCTTTCTTCCTTCTCTTAATTGTTTTCTTTGTTCCATTTCTCTTTGTAATTGAATATTTGCTCCCTTCTTCCTAGTTTACAATTAAAGACCTTAAAGACTCTCTGAAATCTTGCTTGGCCTTGCTTACCTCAGAATTATAGAAAATTTTGATCTCTGTTCTACATATTGAAATACTGTTCAATTTATGTACCTATGGGAAGAAGAAATAAAAACTGTCTTTTGTAGAAATCTCAGCCTCAGGGGGCTAAAAAGGGATATTAAAATCTGATGTTGATCTACTCCCCTATTCTCAAGTGGACCTAGGATTTTAGTCATTAGACCTATAGGAGGGAAAATGCTAAAATCTCTCTGAGCTTTAATTTTCTATTTTGTAAAATGGTAATCATAATACTTGCACTGCCAACTTCATGGGATTGTTTTAAGGAACAAATAAGATAATGTATGCAAAGTGCTAACCCTAAAGAGCCTTATTAGTGTCAATTACCCCTTGTAATGATAATAATAATGGTAAATGTCAAAAGTTGAAGGCAAAAATATACTGATTTTTATGTTCTTTGAATATCATCAGCAATGATAACCAAAAAACCAATTCTGGCATATAGTTGGCAGTCACCCATTGCCAAGTTCATGTTGGTTTAATAACCCATGTGAAGATGCTGCTCATTCCTCTTCCTCCTACATGTTCCAGCTATTGTCTTCCTCTGACAAGCAACAAAATACTAATAGACCCTGCATTTGGCTGTCGTAAACACCACATAGAGATGATCTCTAACTTTGCCTCCCCCATTATCTTATTTTTGGCCAAATCTTCCCTTGTGCTCACTGGAATGGGGTTGTTTCTTTTCTAATTTGAATATAAATGTTGCCTTTGGGAGACAGGAGGGGAATTTATCTGCCATTTTTCACTTCACATTTCAAAGGAAGCCCTTTTGAGATGGTAGAAGCTTAATGGTGTCCCATGGAAGATAATTATAGGACCAAAAGAACAAAAGAAACTTGGAAAGAGTTGGCAAGAAAGAGAAAATCAGATTTACTGTATGATATGCAAAACTGCCACCATAGGAGTAAAAGGAAATGAAAAGTTACTGAAGATTCTGGCCAACTGTATGTCAAAGACTTTAAAAAATAAAGATTTATGTAAATGGCCTTCATAGACAGAAATCACTTTAGAAACCTCTAATTAGGTCTTTTGGTACTTATGGGTAGAAGCAACTAAACTGAAGAGGCAGCATGAGATCATGAAAAGAATTCTAGAGATGGAATGGTAAAGGTTTGTATCCTTGTTCCACCACTTAATAGGACTATAAAACTTTGCATTATCTACCTTGGAGAGTTGTTGTGAAGAAAACACTGTGTTTGCATATAGTGATATTATCGAAAGTTGTTGGGTATTGTTTTTAATTCATGCCAGTATTTTCATCAATATGTTTCATCAACATGATTATTTTCCTCTACCAAGGCAGACCTTTTTTTACCTTTTACGCAATTTGTAGTCTTAGATTTGTAATTGCAAACGTAACTAAAATGTACCAGAAGTAGGACTTGAACCCAGCCCCTTCTACTCTGAAACTAGCCCTATCCAATATGCAACAATGCTTCTTATTACTTATATAAAAATCACAAGGTTGTAACTGTTCCTATTTATTTATTTATTCATTCATTCATCTATTCATTCATTTATCCACGTATCTATTCATTCGTTCGTTTGTTTGTTTTAGGCTTGTACCCTGAGCCTTTCATGTGAGGAAGGAACTACTGGAGTTTGTGCTCTTTTGCCATCAGTATCTGAAATCCAGAGTCACATGTACATAATGATGAAGGACTGGAGGAGGACTTTTGTGAAAGGCAATAGTATTATTGACATTATTAAGGGTACTGATGTTGCCAAAAATTACACGTATTTGAACCTAAACTTGTAAGGAAAAAAGTGCGATTTTTGTTTTAAAATTTTACTAAGTAATTTAAATATAAAGTCAATTCTCAGTTGGTTATACCATCAAACATATGAGCCTAGTTATTGTTCCTACTAACTGTTCCTATCTGTCTCTCCACTTCAATCCTCAGCTATCAATGATATTCCTAACTTGTTAGACTATCCCTTCATTCAATAAACTCCAGTGGCCTACTGCTACCACCAAGATAAAATACAGAATTGTTTGTTTAGCTTTTAAAGACCAAGTTTGGTCCTTTGTTACATTTCCAATCTTCTTAAACTCTTCCATTTCTCCATGATCCAACTTCACTAATGAGAGCATTCCATCTCTTGCTGCCAGATATTTTTCATTAGTTTTCCCCATGTCTAGAATATCCTCCCTTCTCAGTTTCAGCTTCTGGCTTCCCTGATCTCCTTTCAGATTAAGCTCAAATTCTACATTTCAGAACTTTCTAGGTCCTCTTCCCAGTTCCTTCTGAGATTATCTTCCACTTATGTTGTACATATAATCTACATACATATCAGTTTGCATTTTATCTCCCTCATTAGAATGTGAGCTTCCTGAGAGGAATAACTGTTTTTCCTTCTCTTTGTATCCCAGTTCTTAACACAGTAACTGGCATTTGTGTGTGTGTTCAGCCATTTTGCAATCATGTCCAAGTATCTGTGACTCCATTTGGGGTCTTCTTGGCTAAAATACTGGTCTGGTTTGTAATTTCCTTCTCCAGCTCATTTTATAATTAAGGAAACTGAGACAAATAAGATTACATGACTCATACAGGGTTGCTCAGCCAGTAAGTATCTAATTATTGAACTCTTGAAGATGAGTCTTTGTGACTCCAGGTCTGGCACTCTATCCATTGTACCACCTACCTACCCTGACATAATAAACATTTAATAAGTGTTTGCTTACTGAATGAATAATTAAAATATTTTCCCTCTTCTTTACTTGCACTTAAAACAATTCAAATATCAGTCATCCTATCTGCTTCAAAGACGCTAAGTAAACAATGGGCTACTAAAAACTGAAACAAATATCTTAGTTTAATATCTCAGATTCAAAATATTTTTTTCTGTCACTGCAGACGCAGTAAAAATAAATTATCTTCAGGTTAAGGCATTAGTAATGATGTTCCTAAGACCAATATTAATGCAAGAACTTTTTTCCACCCTCTCCTTCATTTGGGGGCAGGTAGATGGGGCAGTGGATAGAGTTCCAGGCCTGGACTCAGAAATACTTGATTTCAAATGTGGACTCAGGAATTAGCTGTATGACTTAAGTTACCTAACCTATTTTGCCTCAGTTTCCTCATCTGTAAAATAAACTGAAGAAGGAAATGTCAAACCACTCTAGTATCTTTGCCAAGAAAACCCCAAATAAGATCACATTAGGTTGGACATGAGTAAAAGTCTGAATTATAAGAAATATGAAATTATTTTTTAAAGATATTTTGATAGGTATAATTCAAGATCGTTGGTTTTCTTTGTAATCTTATGCATTGTATTTAGTAAATCTTAAAATTTTATTCTGAGAAGGATGCATAGGTTTCACAGACTGTCAAAAGGGTCTATTTCACACACACACACACACACACACACACACACACACACACACACAAAATTTAATCCTTGCCTTAATGAGTAGATGAACTTTCCTAGCACTTTGTTTATATCCATAAAAATAAAGCCTGAAGTAAAGTCTTATGATATTTTAGACCTTCACTTTAAGATTCTATTTTGTATAATTTTCAGTAAGCTTAACTATCTTTCTAGATTGTAAACATCTTAATAATAGTTATTTTTTTAATTTTGTATCTATCCCTCCTTAACTCCTTCTCCTTGCCCTTAATTATTAGAACAATATCTGGCTCATAATAAGTCCATTTTCCATAAAATAATTGAGATGATAGATAGAAGGAAAAGGAGGAAGGAAAGGATATTTTAAATTTTTAAAGGAAATATTAATGTGTGGAAATTTTGTAAATGTTTTCCTCTATCAACAGCATTCTGTATCACTAAAATATCTTATATTTTCTAGGAAAGGTAGGAATTTCTAGGAAACAATATGGTTTCTAGTCTTTGTTGACAGAAATTAACAACCTTTTAACCTTTGGTTAAAGAAAATAAATTCAAAATCTAGCATCATCCTTTTTACTCCACAGCCCATAAAAAGAAAAAAACCCATAACAAAAAACAATACATGCATCACACCAACATTAAAAAATTCATGAATATTTTTGTCAATAATCTATTCTATCAATTATTCACAAAATATATGCTGTCGAATCTAAATGTTATTTCCTATTAGGCAAAGCATAATAATTTATGTAAGAAATAATAATAGGTTTGATATAGGTGATGCTTTTCCATTTTACCTAAAGATAAATAATATTAATCGCTGAAAAAATTATCTAATCTGATTTCATTTTACAGATAAGTAAACAGAATTTAAAGAGTCTCAATAACTTAAAGAGATACATTCAAAATCCAGTGCCCTTCCCATTATGCATGATCTTTAAATATAGTGGTTTTAGAAACTCACCTTAAAACTAGATTTCTCCCTCAGCAACAGACTACTGTTAGTATTTGTATTTGCTTAGAAAGGCACTAGTATTGCAGTAATGAGTTAAGACCCAAATGATTTGAAATATAAAAGTTAAAGGTTCTCATAAAACACACTATCACAAATGCATATGGTGAAAACTATAGAATATTCTAAGAAATAAACACATAACTGACATTTTCTAATAATCTGCCTAGTGACAACATAAAGCAAGGTGTAAAACAGAGGAGGATATATGCACATGTAAGGTGTGTGAAATGGAACATTAAAATGAAAGATGCTTCTTGCCGAGAAAAAAAGAATTCCTACTGGTTTCTCCAAAGGTTTTTTTATTCAAAAACAATCTTATTTATTAGTCTGAGCCCAAGAACACTACAAAAACACTTTAATGAAATCTATAATGATTCAAAAAGATTGTCTACCCATTTATGTGCAAAACACCATGGATGAAAAATTAGTATGGTCCAACATATAATGGCTAGTTAATATGAACAACTCATCGAGTTGGTCCATTAGTGTTGCATAACTTGGATGGATTGTTATGAATTTCAAAAAATGAAAAAACAAGTAGGGATTAAATAAGCCTATAGAGAGGCTTATATAAGACTTAATTAAGCCAAGCCATCAAAAGAATCAGAACATTTATATGATATGTAACGATGCCAAATCACCAACAGAATCAGAATTAAGATCATTCAAAAAATGATGAAAAGAAGCATGAAAGGTATAAGTAGACTAGAGCAATTGGGACTCAGATTGAAAGAGAGACTACTAAGCTAACATAAGGATACCTGTGGGCTATATATAAACTTAGAAAACCACATATTGACAGTATCTGTGTTCTATTTTTTTTATTTTGTTAAATACTTCTCAATTGCATTGTAATTTGGTTCAGGGGTACACTAGGAATGTGGCAAGCAACAACATGATTAACATTTCTGGAGTAGAGCTTGACATCAAAAGTAAGATGTATCTGAGAAGCTGTACAAAATATTTCATCATGGACATTTATGAACTGAAAAGGAAGTGGACAACCATGTCTGGTTCTAAATCTTATGATCCAAACTAATGATCATAAGAGATAATGGGTGGTCATTCTAGGACTAGTATTACCAAAAAAAGAAAGAAAAAAAGAATGAAGTCAAAGACTTTTGTCATGTTGGGTTGATCCTTCATGGAGAATGTAAAGAACAACTGTTGTGAATATGTATGGTGCTGTCATTATTGTTGTTATTTTGAATATGGGGGTGGGGGAGGAGAATGAAAGAAGAGATAGGACCAACACTCAAGGTATATAGGATGGTGGGAACAGATGACAAAGACAAAATTAGGAAATTTTTAATTTATTTCTGTTTCCTCTTCTGAAAAAAAAATGACCTTTTGACTGGACTGAAGAGAACATTTTTGCCTAATTATAAGTTGGCACACAGATAAATTAGAGCTGTGATAAGTTCAAGTGCAAGACCAAATTAAATTATTACAAAGAGCACTTGAAAGAACTGACAGCTGTGACTTCTGAATTATATATCTAGAATGTTCTCCTTCTGACTTCTAGTTTGAGAGATTTAGTGGACTACAAATTTTAATATAAGTCAACAGCTTTTGATATTTCCCACCCTCCCAAAAAAGCTGACACTGCTCAGCTTGAGTGTATAACAAACAGTAAACTTAAATACCCCAAGATCATGGTACCTGAGAATCAGTTGCAGGCACTAAGTAGACAGTATAAAGAAGAAAAAATCTGGAACCTAGGTAAGATAATGAGTTATTGAACTCTTTGAAGGTCTGTTTAAAAAAATAGACTAAACTTGATCCATTTAGTCCCTGACAGAAAAACTTTAAGCAATGATAGAATTACAGAGCCCAGATAATATTTAATATAAGAAAAAAATCTTAACAAAGTTATCTCAAATTGAAATGAGATAAATAAGAGGTAGCTGATAAATTATATAAAGAGGATTATCTCAAAAAGAGACCTGATGATCACATATTCATTCAATAAACATTTATTAAATCAGGAAGACCTGAGTTCAAATTTGACTTTAGATGCTTACTATTTGTATGACCCTGAGCAAGTCATTTAACTCTCTTTGCCTCAATTTCCTCAGTTGTAAAATGAGCTAGAGAAGGAAATGACAAACTACTTCTGTAACTTTGCCAAGAAAATCTTAAATGGATATGACAAAAATTTGAACGTGACTGAAAAATGACTCAACAACAATTCAACATGTGCCAGGCATTGTGCTAAGCATTAGTGATACAAGGAGGCAAAAATCAATCCTTGCCCTCAAGAAGCTTACACTCTAATAAGGAAGGGGAAGAGCATTATACAAATATATACAAAGAAAACTATATATAGAATAAGTATGAAATAATTAATGGAGAAAATGTACTGGAATAAGAAAGGTTGGGAAAGGCTTCCTATAGTAGGTGAGATTTTAGTTGGGACTAAAGTAAGTGGTAGTAGTCAGTATTAGGAGTGAAGGAAGGAAAGTATTCTAAGCATGGAGAACAGCCAAAAAGAAAAACCAGAGTCAAGAAATGGAGTTCATGGACTTATTCATAAATAAGCCAGGAAGGGCAGCTAGGTGGTGCAGTGGATAGAGCACCAGCCCTGAAGTCAGGAAGACCTGAGTTCAAATCTGGTCTCAGACACTTAACATTCCCTAGCTGTGTGACCCTGGGCAAGTCACTTAACCTCAATTGCCTAAGTAAGTAAGTAAATAAATAAATAAGCAAGCCAGGAGGCCAATGTCACTGGATTTCTGAAGAATACATGTTGGGGAATAAGATATGAGGACTTGAAAGGTAGGAAGGGGTAATGAGGGGCTTTGAATGTCAAACAAAACATTTTGTATTTGAAATCATTGGAGAATATTGAGTAGAAAAATGACATGATCACTTTACTTCTCAGACAGATACATATTTGACTAAATTGCTTCTGATATTTTTTACATCTCTGGGATTTTGTGATTCTCTGACATAATCAAGAATCACACAGCATGAGAATGTGTGGAAGGATTGCTACTTTTATTTCCCAAGTCCAGGAAACAATGTTTATTCATTCCTTCAATAATATGCTTACAAGAGAAGAATCAATATAAAAAATAATGGGGGAATACCATAAATATATTACAATTAAACATGGCATAATGGGTAGGAGTTAACCTTGATATCAGGAAGGTTTAGTTAGAATCAAATCTCCCCTGAGACATACTGGCTTATGTGACCATGTGATCACTTGACTTTTTAGCATCCTCAGGCAATTCTCTAAGAGAATACCAATCTCATTGATAGGGGAAGTTTTCCTCACTGAGCATTCTTAAACCAATAAAATCTTATGTCTGGACTGCCTAAAAAAATTTAGCATAATGTTCTTATGTTTTATGTTAATTTCCTTTTTTGGAGTAAAAGTTCTAAATGAGAGAGAAAGAGAGAGAGAGAGAGAGAGAGAGAGAGAGAGAGAGAGAGAGGGAAGGAGGAAAGGAGGAAAGGAAGGCACCCTGCCTCCAGTCTAGTTGGGAAGTACACATACACATACACACAGAGAGAGAGAGAGAGAGAGAGAGAGAGAGAGAGAGAGAGAGAGAGA